>VUQH01036319.1:7862-28110 GCA_015106775.1 Etroplus canarensis | reverse complement strand
TCAGTCATCCCGGAGGGGCTCAGAGTAGAGCCACTGCTCCTCCACATCGAAAGGAGCCAGTTGAGGTGGTTCGGGCATCTGATCAGGATGCCCCCTGGCACGTCCCTCTGGGAGGAGTCCCCGGGGAAGACCCAGGACACGCTGGAGAGACTATGTCTCCCAGCTGGCCTGGGAGCGCCTGGGTGTCCCCCCGAAGAGTTGGAGGAGGTAGCTGGGGAAAGGAAAGTCTGGGCTTCTCTGCTCGAACTGCTGCCCCCGCGACCCGGACCCCCGTAAAAGCGGTAGATAACGAGACGAGACAAGATATGCCAAATGTTTTCAGTTGGTGAAAGGTCTGGACTGCAGGCAGGCCAGTCCAGCACCCTAACTCTTTTACTACAAAGCCATGCCATTGTAATAGCTGCAGTACGCTTTTTAGGATTGTCTTGGTGAAATGTGCAAGACCTTCCATAAAAAAAGACTTCTTCTGGGGGAACATAAGTTGTTTTAAAACCTGCATATACCTTTTGGCATTGATGGCGCCTTTCCAGATATCCAAGTTATCAGTACCATAGGTACTAATGCACCCCCATACCATCAGAAATGTAGGCTTTTGAACTGAGCACTGATAACAAGCCAGATAGTTCCTCTCCTCTTTAGTCTGGAGGATGTGGCATCCATGATTTAGAAAAAGAATTTAACATTTCTATACATCTGACCACAGAATAGTTTTCCACTTTGCCTCAGCCCATTTTAAATGAGCTTTGGCACAGAGACGATGGTGGCATTTCTGGATCATGTTCACATACATAATTTCCCCCGTGGGATTAATAACATACTCTAACATATGGCTTCCTCTTTGCATAATAGAGCTTTAATCTGCATTTGTAAATGGCATGGACAACTATGTTCAGAAACAATGATTTCTGGAAGTTTTCCTGAACCTATGCAGTGATTTGCATGACAGAATCATGCCTCTTTGCAATGCAGTGTTTTGCGCACAGAGATGTCTCCAGATCGTTGGAATCTTTTAATGATATTATGTGCTGTAGATGACGGAATCGTCAAAATTCTTGCAATTTTACATTAAGGAACATTATTTTGAAATTGTTTCACAATTTGTAGATGTAATTTCTCACAGATTACTGAACCTTTAACAATCTTTACTTTTGAGCAACTCTATTTATACCAAAACACATTACTGGCCTATTGCCAGGTAACTTAATTAGTTGCAAGATGTTCTCCCAGATGTTTCTTTTTAGTATCACTTATTTTTCCAGCCTTTTGTTGCCTTTGTCCCAACTTCTTTTTAAATGTGTTGCTGCCATCAAATTCAAGATGGGCTAGTCTTTTTCATGCAATAGTAAAATGTCTCATTTTCAACATCTGATATAGTTTCTATGTTCTTTTGTGAATAAAATATTGGTTTATGAGATTTGCAAATCACTGCATTGTGTTTTAATTTATATTTTACAGAGCATCCCAGCTTTTCTGAATTAGGGTTCAAAGTGGTCCCCAAAATTTCAAAAACAGTGACTATAACTCAAATAATACAAGAAGTAACACTCAGAATTACTAGGATGGTAATGAGATCAAAGCAGGAGTGAAATGTCTCATATTAACAACAATAAAAAAACTTCAAACACAACAGTAAACCTCAGACTGAAATACATTGACTAAGAATACAAACTCCAAAATCAAAACAAAAACCTTATGACATGAATAAAACAAAATTATATTTTACACTAACATGGTAACTCTGACTGTGGAAACTTCTAGGAGCCTTTTTAGGAGCTTGGGAACTTTACCTGCACAGCACTCAGTAAACAGATGTGTGGAGCTGCAGACAGATAGAGGGACATATGTAAAGATATCACTAAAAGACAGGAAGAGCCACTGATAAGCAGAGGAAAGAAATGAAAAACTGCAGAAGGAGCATGAACAGGGCATCATCCATCAGGCAGATCAGAGCAGGATTAGGAATGACTAAACTATTCCATAGCTTCCAGCAGGTCAAAGGGCACCCTCTGACCTATATTTCAGTACAACCTGAAATGTAACAGAGACATCAGTCATGGTCTCATACTGCAGAGACTGCAGTCTTGTGGAGCACATGTGGAATATGGCTCTGTTTTATCACTTTACTCCAAGGAGAGGAGAGCAGGAGCTCTAAAGGACATAGGAAGTCAGATAAGTGGAAAGCAGTAAGGAATAAGAAGATAAAGAGCCCAGCAGTGGCGAGAAAAAGAGAGGATAAGGGAGCAAAGGCCTGCCTGAGGACACAGGGGATGATAAAATGGAAAAAATCAAAAGTATATCTGAATGATATATATAATATAGCTAGTGATCAAGATAATCCCTCCAACAAAGCATTTTAACACACTTTCCTTACTTCCTCCTCATCCAGCTGCAGAGAGGAAACAGTGACTTGAGTAGCTTTATAGCTGTAGCATTAACAAATTAACACATTTAACATCCTGAGCTTTCTGCCACCTTTTCACCCCTTTAATGAAATTCATCTTTAACTTCGCTTAAAAAATAACATCCTGAGCAAGAACACCCAGCTTTTGTTAAACCTTTTTTTTTCGCTTTTGCATGAGATCAAAGGTTACCACTCTCATCAGAGGAGGTCCCATCACTAATTCTTTTAGGATTATGCTCCCACATACACAGAGGAAACCCCGAATCCCTGCAGTTAATATGATCGTGTGTGCAGATAGATGCTGGGTGAGACAGAGTGGGGAGGGAGGGGGCAAGGAAATTACAAACACATTTCTCCCAAATGTGTTCCATGCCGTCATGTGTTAGCACAACTCTGTTAAAAGCAAAGTGTAAATCTTGAGGTGCACTCTACACAGCCAGCATAAACCAGACTGTCAAAAATACAGACGGGTCAGGGTGTCAACAAAATGAGAAAACACCCCCTTTCCATTAGCAAACACACAAAAATTCACATTTTCAGACCAGCTTGGCCTCAGAGTTTGGTCACATGCATCAGGAACTTTCAGTGTTATAAGGCTGTCACAGAGAACTATGCAAAAGTAAGTTAAAACAAACATAATATCATGCTTAAAGCACAACTCATTAACCAGCTCAAACTGGTTAATGAGTATTAAAATAGCAAACATGAGTGTGGCATCAAATCTGCCTTTTTCTGCCTCTTTACTGAGATGTATGTCAAGATCTTCAGTTCTGGAACTAATAATCACTGTAATTGTCAGTTATTTTACTGATCAACTTATCAGTGGTAAAATAATGTCAGTCAGTAGTAAAAGCCAAAGGTGGTATGTTAAGTTGGTTGCCTAACCAAAAATCCAGAATACAAGAGATATTCAGGTTAGTATCACATAAGATAAAAATCAGCAAATTCCCAAAGAAGAGGTGAAAGTTTGTTGTGTTGAGCACTTATTTCTTTTGGAACTTTACTTTGATATGTAATAAATTGTCAAATACTGATTATTTTTCTGCCCATCATCTGAGCAAGTAACTAACTCTGAAGCATCTGTTTGGTCTGATGCACAGGAAAAAGACAAGAATGATAAATTCTTAATAGTACATGATAATGCATAAAACAGCTCAGTTTACAGCAGACTTGTGCTCCAAGTCACCTTCATGAATGACTTCAAGTATTTGTGATTATTGGCGAAAGAATAATGGTAACAAGAGAGTAAGATGATAATTTCACACTGAAAGTGATTCGGGGTTTAGAAAATGAAAACAAAAGAGCGTGCAGAGGTGAGAGAAACAAGCATCTCCTCAACTTAGGCTGACTTAATTTGACTCTAGCCTTCTTTATTTTCTCTGTCTGTACATCTCTGAGGGCCTCAGAGGTCTCTGATGTGGAGCCAAAACCCCATCAAACTAAAACCAGAGGTGATGTCATTTTCATTGGTTAAGGCTGTCCTCCTTCATTCTGATAAAACAGCTGGCTCCGTGCCCCCGCAGCAGTTTCCTGCTACATAGGGCTGCATGTTCAGCCTTGGATGAGTAACTCAAAGACTTAAAGATAAATGCACAAACACACTCAGAATTCTATCAGCAGCCAAAATGATCTATGCTTAAAGGAATAGTTTCACATTTTGGAAAATATGCCTTTTTATGCTCTTGCCAACAGTAACATGAGATACCATTGATACCATATCTTATGTCTGTGTGTGAAAATATGAACCTAGACCCTGAAGATGGTTAACACATAAAGACAAGAAGAAGTGATAAATAGCTAGCCTATCTATACTGAATCTGCGTACCTGAACCTGTAAATCATGTTAGAGCTCGTTTGTTTGATCCCAAAAACCAAAACAAAAAACAAAAAGGGCCATAACTTATGTAACATACCATAACTATTTCTCACTCAAGTTCTTAAATCTTCTTCTTATTTCAGCTGCTCCCATTAGGAGTCACCACAGAGAATCATGTATTATGAATCTACATTTGGATTTGGCAAAGATTTTACGCCGGATGCCCTTCCTGACACAACCTTCCCCCTTTTACCTGGGCTTGGGACCAGCAGTAGGAGTACACTTGCGTGTGGCCCCTGTGGCTAGGTTCTTACTGTAAGTTCTTAAATATGATGCAATTTTAATTTTCATACCTTCAGCCATTCGAAACTAATTGAATATAGCCATAATTGGAAGGTAAGTAGAAAAACATAGGCAGCTATAGTGTTTCTACCTTTCTTACAACATCTTACTTTATTTTACTGAAATCTTACTTACAGACTGGAAAAAAAAGTTGTGAAATCTGGCACACTGGCTGGGTACGGCGCCACAAATTGGTTCAATTTAGATGTCTATTTTGGCACATAATTTTTGACCTTATGGATGACTTTAGCACCACTGAACTCCTTAGATCAAGCCAAATCTTAAAGGAAGGTCTTCACTAAATTGGCACAGATAACTTTAGACCAGGCCTCACAAAAGTTATGAGATAATGTTTCAGTTTTCCAAACCATCAATCAGACACAGCCAGCTGAAAATGGCTGAGACTGAGTGACTGTTCTGACACCAATAAATCTGCCACACAGTCAGTGAGGTCTTATCCCAGCATGCTCTGATGGATCAAATTAAAACTTGGTACATGGATTCCATTTTGAGGAAGCATTGATTGGATATGTGCTTTATTTGACCATTAGGGGTTGCCACAAAAGGCAAAACTGCATTCTGTGAATTTACTCATGATACTTTTGCCTTGAATCTTGTTTTTGGTGATACCTTTAGAGGCCCCAAGACTAAGACATGTCAAGTTATTATGTAGCTCTAAACGTAGCAGTTGCATCCATTAGGGGGCCCAAAGCGTGCAAATGCTACATGGCGTTTTATCACAGGGTTTTAAAAGTTTTCACAGGCCACATATTTTTTCCATTCTTAACCAAAACTAGGTTTGAGGCCAAGTTGCCATGCAACTATGCACAGCTGAACTTCTTGCTGCTTACAGCTATGATTTGTAAGGTAATACAGCTATATGAGGAAAAGCCTTTGTTCCAGAGCTCTAGCCTGATCCTAACATGGTCACATATGTTACAAAGACCTTGTGGAGGAGTGTCATGCTGCTTAATGTCAGTAGGGTCACTTTCCCACAGACTCGCCTCTCTGCTCTGCTGCCGTCTCGGCAGCTTGCAGCAGCTGGATTGTGGGCCAGAAAAACTCCTGATTACTTCTCTTCTCTTCTCTTCTCTTCCTTCTAATGTGCACTAACTTTTGTCCCTTGGTGTCCTCACTTTCAGCCGTCTAACTCCAACACACTGACACTGCCAGCTCTCCCTCTACTCCTCAGTGTGAAACAGACTGTCAGTGACATCAGCCCCTGTCTCTCAGGTCTCCTCACTGAGGCCAACCTTGCCCTCTGTGTCACCATATGGAGGTGATTTTCTCGCTGCACCGTATCCATTAGAAAGTGCAAATGCATTTTAGCAAACGTTAAATAAACTAAAGCACGATTACTTCTTCACACTCCTGCAACCACTTTTGGTCTCAAGTGAACCATAATGTTTGGCATCACAGACTCAGTGGATACAGCTAATCTTAAACTCTTTCCAAAGGATTTCTGATCATTTCTGTGTTTATTTAATTTGAATGGAAATGCATTTTTGTAATAATCTTCTTATCCAAGTACAACAATGAATAATCCTGCAAAATGGAACAAGGTAGGGTAATTATGACCAATAAGCAACACTCACTTTTTGGTAACTGTTAATCTTGAACTAATTTAACAGGCTGTGCTAGCTCACAAAAAAATCTACCAAATTGGTGTACTTAATAATTTTGATAGAAAACTATTAAAATAACGGCATTTTAAATAGCTGTATCTCAGCCAGTGCAGCTTTAGACTTTCTTTATGGGCTCCAATGATATTTAAAAAACATCATGGGAAAGGCAGCCCTGCATTATCCCTCTATCCACTCTTCAGCTCTGTTTCTTTAAGCTGACTGTGGTGACTTGCTTCTGGTTGAAAATATTGGTCTTTACTGGGCCTATAGTCTGCGGTCTGTGGTATCCAGGAGCAGTGCTGTCCATAGCCAAGACACCCACTTTACAAGCTGCTCTGCTGGATGTTCCTCTGACCTTTGTTCATTCATTCTTTTGACTTTAGTAGCCATGAGAATATTCAGGGAGACAGTTGCCTCTGTACTGACTACAGTCTAAAGAATATGGGTGCATGGGTGCACATATTAGCACACATACAGAGACACACAAAGAGAGAGAATGTGATTCTAATCATCCTTCCAGGCACCAAAGTCTTGAATACATGGCTATAAAAAATATAAAGGTACAAAGCTAGAGAGCACAGGATCCCATTCAACTGTTATTTTCCTGCTGTTTCAATTCCCCAAAGCAATCCAACACAGGCTAATTCAAAGCAACTTTACAATCATATCAAGAGGCCAAGTGCTGCACAAGATGGCACACATGATTAGCAACCTCCAGCTACACCACCAAACATAAAAAGGGCCTGATGTGGGTAAAGCTGCATGGTGAAGCTAAAAAGACACAGATGGGTTCAGGAAGAACACATGGCCTTTGTTTAAGTCCCTGAGAAAATTATTCTCAGATAAAACTCTACAGTTCTTCTAGTGCAATGAAGAAAATGGTATCATGTAAAAGTAAGAAACTCACCTTCTCGGCACTCTTCTCCCACAAATCCTGGGCAGCATCTCCACTCCAGTGCAGTGACTTGCTTGTAGGTAATCTTGAATGATGGCCTGATCAGCGTCCTGTAGCTGGACCAAAGCAGGCAGTCACTTATTTTAGGGACATGTGATGCACATATACACATGCACACATACAATATGAAATATTTTGTATCTTTTGACAGGGGACAATAAAGCCGAGAACCCAAATAAGGAGTGGGATATTTAGTACCTCTTTTGAATGGGAATCTATATTCAATTCACTTTATTGCTAGTACTTCTGTTATTCACATCAATATTTATACATAACTTTAACTTTTAACTCATTGTTTGTACTCTTTTATAATAGCAGTATTACTTTTTGAAGAGCCTCTTTAAATACTGCCAAGAGGCTTTCGGTTAAGCAAAGAATGTCAATAATAATAAGCCACTTATTCACTCCTCCCATGTTAATGACTGATTGTGAAAAGCAAAGCAGCATCTGCAGCTGGTGGGAGGACTTGACTGGAGCCTGTAGCAGCATTGGTGAGGACTCAAAGTATACCTGATGACTTTGGTACAGTGCCCGGGCCAACGGCACCCCTGAAACACTCTCTGCACTGTGGATTCTGTCCCATTGTGCACCTGACAAGATACTGTTTTGGAAACAGTATACTGACACCAGTTCCTAAGACAGGAATAAAAGAGATGTTACCCTGATTGATATAAAAAGAGACACAGTAGGAGCAGTCTTGAGATCAAAAATGATGGCACACTATAGCCGTTTTTATTTCACAAGAAGTCGCATTCGAGCGTAAATTCAAACAACCCTTCCCATGTGTGCGCACCTGAGGTGGGTTCGGGATCCAGTACCCGGCGGTCCCGTGCTTCTCTGTTCCGATTTGATGCGCTGCCGCTGCAAAGTAACGCCTGGGAAGTGATAAACAAAGCCGGTTTCCAGCGAAAGACAGACTAAACTTATCCACATGCACAGCGCGTAGAGAAACGAAAAAGCCATCATTGTCTGATTTATCCCTGACAGAGAGCGTTTTCAAGTAAATCCCCACGTTATAAATCCCGCTTTGGTCGAAGCTCTGCTGAAGTGGAATGAGGGGGGAAGAAAACCTAAGGAAATCCCACTGAAACAATTAACGAGTTGGTCATTTCTTCTGCCTTGCTAGAAACAAGCTGTCCCCCTCAAGTGCCTGAAATGAATGGCACACAACCTCTTCCTATAGAATAATGTGCGTTTCTGACGTTTGACATCGCGCCGAGAGGACTAAGGAGTCAAATATCCAGCGTGCGTAAAAAGCGCGCTGAGTGTGAGGGCTGGAGACGGAGTGCGTAAAAGCGCATCTGGTCTCGATTGAAAATTGCAGCTCTGTGTCTTCATATAGGATAATGTGAACGATATGGCCACAAGTGATTACTGAGCGCTAACACATTTTTATGGGCTTATGTTATCTAGTTCATTACCCTGACTGATAGTACAGTATAGCAGACTACACCACAAGCTCTAAATTCTTAAAGCCTGCAAAAGATGGGGAAAACAGATATGATCGTGATATCTGTTCACTGTCATCTCTTTATCAAATAGCAGGCTGTTTTTTTTTCTTTTGGAGATTACTCCAACTTCTCTGAGGGTCCATGGACAGTAACCTACGATTAGTGTAAATTATTATGTAATGAGGGGTTTGTGAATGAATGAATCAGAATCAGAATACTGATAATCCCAAGGGGAAAATTGCTTAATGGAGCTTCAGTTACTTCAAACTGGGACGTGCGTTTCCATCTGAATACATGTGGTTTGTACATTTTTTGCACGTGTAAAGAAAGATATATGCCTGAAACATTAAGAGAGAAAATACTTCTCCAGTCTTTTGCCTTGGTAGGTAAGAATTTTAACATGTTATCCTTAACAGTGACTTCAGTATCTATTTTTATTTGTTCACTCTAGATTTTGTACACTGTAAAATTTCATAAGTTGGCTTAACTTAAAAATACGAAAACTAGTTGCCTTAAAAAAATTACACCACTCTAACTTAAAATTAGTTGTTTATATTTCTTTATTTTTAGTGGGCAGTACTTAAGGAGGATAAGTTGCATGACCTTAACAGTACATCAAATGCACTTTATGTGAGTTTAGTTTTGCAAATTTTACAGAAAATAAACTAAAAGAATGTCATCATGAACCGCTCAGTTTATTTTCCTCAGAAAGCGCCGAATATCTGTATATTTTAGTAATTTTAGTTGTGTGTTAAACAGATGTCTCACTTTTTGTTGCCTCCTTGTGCCCTATACACTGTCACAGACACAAATGTATTATTAACATCTGACAATGACCTGGACAGGAAAACTGATTAGTCATTAATTGCTAGAGGAACCACAGTCATGGGGGCTTGTTGGTAGCTAAATCTGTACATTGTTCAAGGCCAAGTAAACTCTGATTAGAAGGTGAACATTAACAGTGCCATGAGTCTTTGCACATGCCATTGCAGAAGTGTTCTGTATAAGAAAAATATAAATATTAATAAAAAGTATGCAAAACTAATTAATTTGGTGGCAAAAATATAGAAAACTATACAAGTAAGTAAACTTCAAAACTAGTATAAATTAGGTTAAAAATGGCTGCTTCTTTGTATTTTCATGAGTATAAATATGGCCTTTTTATTTTTATATTAACTGATGCTCAGCATAAGTTATTATATAGTCTCACAATTTTGGTTTACTAAGTTATAATTGTTCCACTTTTAGGTTAACAGAATTTTTTTCCTTTTTTTGTTAAAGTATTTGTTCATTTATGACTGCAGCCCAGTGGAAAGGAAATAAACGTGGCATGAATATACAGTTTGCTTTTGTTGCTGCTGGTGGAGATGGTGAAGTGAAGATACAAGGAGTAGAGGTGATGAAAGTGGATGAGCTCAAATACCTGTGGTCAGCTATCAGAGGAACAGAGAAGTGAAGAAGAGAGTGCAGACAGGGTGGAGTGGGTGGAAATGAGTGGCAGTGATGCTTTGTGACAGAAGGATGAAGAGGATAAAGCTCCAGCAACACTTGGAGAACAAAGAGCAACTTTATTATTTTGACCAATGCGTTTTGACTCGTGGTCTTCATCAGGGTCAAATAATAAAGTTGTTCTTTATGCTACAATTGTTGCTGGAGCTTAATCCTTCTTCCTACGTACCTTGGAAGTAGGTGTAATGACACCAAAAATCTCTCCTCTGTTGTCACAGAAAGATTGCAGTAGCGTGAAAGGGAAAGTTTCCAAGATGGTAGTGAGACCTGCTGTGATGTATGATTTGGAGACAGTGGCACTGAAAAACAGACAGGTGGTGGAGCTTGAATATGCAAAGATTTTCCCTAGCAATGACCAGGATGGACAGGATCAGAAACGGGACAGCTCAGGTTGAGCGGTTTGGAAACAAAGTAAGAGAGGCAAGGCTGAGATGGTCTGGACATGTGCAGAGGAGGGATAGTGGATATATTGGACAAAGGATGTTAAAGGCAGGATGAAGGGAGTAAGCCCACAGAGAAGGTTCATGGATGTAGCAAAGGAGGACACACAGAGAGGATGCAAGGGCACTGGTAATTCTAGAGTCTGCTAGGGCCCTAGGCAGAAAATCACAAGGGGACAACCAGCATTCATCTTTTTTTTTTCAAAAGTTCACATTACTAGCCTATTAGTTAAAAAAAAAGAATATAAGCAAGATTTAAAAACTCCTAATTCAAAAATAAAAATATATAGAACAGTTTAAAAAAACAATGAGGGAGTGGAGTCAGACGGGCCCCCCTTAGGGAGGTCATGTCTCCCTCCGTTATTGCAAACACTGTATATTGCCATTGCTGTAGTTTAAAATCTGTGGGTCCTCAGGGGCCCCCCACTGGCCTGGGGCCCCAAGCAGTTACCTGCCTTGCCTTGCCTGGCAGCAAGGAGAACCTCTGTGCAAGGGACAGGATGAGATGGAAGCAGATGATCCACCACCCTTAAAGAGAGCAGCCGACAGGAAAAGAGATAAGGTTGCTAATTAATTCTCTGACTGGTTTCAGTACTGCAATTGATGTCGTCTATGTACAGTCTGTGATCAAGACCCCATGCCCTCAGCAGCAGCTCCCCCTGCTGGTCGCTCAGGCTCCCTACAGTCTTCAGAAGGAAGAAGACGTGTCCCGTTTCAGAGGGGTTTAAGCGGACTGATGGAGGCAGACAGCACCGGTAAAAACATGGGAGAGAAGGCAGACGTGGAAATGGCAGAGAATCCATTTGAACCTTACATTGAATCCGTTCGCCAGCAGCTGGAAGACCAGGACCCGGTTTTTCTGATTGGACTTGTCGTGGCGCTGGCAGCGGTTATCATCACCTGTGGTAAGGAGGCAGCTTAGTAGGCTAGGCCCAGCGGTAGCTTAGCCTTGTTAGCTACAAAGTGTGGGTGTTTTGGACCCTGCGTCTCTCTGCAAGGCTTTTAACATCGATATTGAAGCTCTAATGTTGATTTATTAAATAACTTTGTGCTTCAGGGACGTTATTTTAATTAGCAGGCTAGGAGGCTAACAACAGCTGTCAGCGCAGGAAGCCATTCAAACTTGGATAAACTTAGCACTTAGTGTTGTGGATCACTGAGAATAAGTCCTTTTCTGCTTTCTCTGTAGTTTTCCTGAAGTATTTTCTTACCAGTAAAACTGTTCGGAGCGCCGTGCTGCTGGTGGGACTGTGTGACTCCGGGAAAACCCTGCTCTTCAGCCGGGTGAGCTAACTTGAGTGAACCTGGAAACCGTCGCCACGTTTTCTATCACAGGGTCCACTGCAGCTCATGTTTGTTTGTTTGTGTGTATTTTATGTATTGACAGCTGTTGTCTGGAAGGTTCAAGCGGACACAGACCTCTATCACTGACAGCAGTGCTCCATACAAAGCCAAAAATGACAGGGTGAGCTCAGAATCAGAACACTTTATTAATCCCAGGGGGGTAAGTTGATGACTGTTATTGGACAAATTGTGTGAAAGTGTGATTTTACACGCCTTTCTTCTCCATCCTGTGTGCAGGGCAGCTCCTGGACTCTCATAGACCTGCCAGGTCATGACAGTCTCCGTCCTCAGTACCTGGAGAAGTTTAAGTCTGCAGCCAGGTGAGAACAGAGCTCTGTGCTATGAAGTCCAGGCAATTTAAGGATTAACTCTGGGTTTTTTTTAGTCTACATCGAAGTTTCAGTTTTTACCGGGGTAACTTATGCTACACAGCTAGTTCTAGATTAGAGATCTACAGGTATGAAATCACTGCCTACTGACCAATCAGTCCTCCGGAAAATAGCCTCACCGATCCTGGAAGATCTCTCAGACCTCTCTGTGCATGGTAGAAGGGTGTAAAGTTTTCTTACAAGCATCAAAAGTAATTTAGTATCAGTAATAAATACAGATTATGAGAGAAACTTTATACATTTTATTCCTGTTTACTGAGAACAGTTTAAAATAAATTTTAATGTTCTATACGCCTTAATAGATTATCCTAAAATAGTGCTTATTTTTACTTTTCTGATTTGTAGTCTAAATCAAATTTGCATATAGACTAAACCTACATTTGAATTTCATTTTTGTTTGTTCTTTATTTGCACCCAGACCATAAAATACCACGGGGCTGCAGCTGAAAGAATAAAACTTAAAGTCTCACATCCGAACAATGTCTGTAACCTGTCAGATTCTCCAGTGTCTTAATGACGGAGCTGTGATACTCACATAGTCAGCATTTTTGCTGATTTTCCTTACTCCCTACAAGTAGGCTGAACTTTATTGATGCAGTAGATGTTTTCCAGTGCTTAGATTGCCCACACATTCATACATTGCTTTAATGTTAAACTACTGTACAGCTTTTTAACTGTTGCAGACACTCGTGCTGCTGTTTTATCTGTAGCAGCTGGGTTGATTTTAGCCTGTCTGTGTTTAACCGCTTCTTTCAATATTATAGTTTTATCTTGTTTTGTAAAAGTCAGCCACTCTTCTGCCAGTCAACTTAACCATGCTTTTGACTGGTCAGACACTGCCAACACCACCCCTTCCAGCACTTGCTGGATTGATAACCCTGGGTTAACTTATCAAGTTGATAACCACCTTTGTGTGACCGCGTATCCTGATCACCAATATTAGGTTAAGCGAACTTCGATAACGGAAAGAGATCCTGGGTATGCTGAACATACGTTGTAGTACAGGGCTCAGGACAACCTGCCAGGTTTGTGTACATGTAACACAATCAGCCATAACATTAAAACCACTGATTGGTGACTTGCATAGTATTGATTAATCTCCTTACAATTTAATGGTCCACTGGGAAACAATCCTGGCATTTCAGTGGCTGTCAAGGAACATGACAAAGCACCTAAAGCTTTGACCATAGGCTATATATAAACAATGAACATAGCCAGCATCACCCATCGTTACCCAGCAAACATGGTTGAAATAGTGACATCAGCTTCCTGGTAAAAACTGGTCATGGTAACACTACAAAAACTGAACCATAGACAAAGGGATGTTAGCATAGAATACAGGTCAGTAAAACCAAAGCTGCATCTTTTTCACACAACTGTATAAAAGATGGCTGTATTAAGCATCCAAACTACCCAGATCCCAGCATTCACAGGATGTGTAACCCACAGAACTCAAAAGACCCACTGCCCACGTGTGTTGGTTTTAATGTTGTGGCTGTGTGTGTGTGTGTGTGTGTGTGTATATATATATATATATATATATATCTTTGTCTTAACTTCCTTGCAACATCTTTTTTATCATCACTCTCGATCACCCTCTCCTCCTTTTCAGAGCAATTGTGTTTGTTGTGGACAGCGCTATCTTCCAGAAGGAAGTGAGAGACGTGGCAGAGTTTCTGTATGTGTTGTTGACAGATGCTGTGATCTCCAGAAATGCCCCAGCTCTCCTAGTGGCCTGCAACAAACAAGGTTCAACAACATTTTTTATTTTAAAAGTATTTTTTTATTTCCTAATTTTTAAAGAGCCAATGGGAAATCACCAGTGAATTTATGTTTATCTAGTTTTGTTCAATGGTGTGTCGTTTATTACAGCATAAAGAAAAAACATCATTTGTATTTATGAACTTGTAATAGAGATAACAGAGAGATGCACTGATTTCTGTCATACAAGGTAACCACAAGTCATTACTTTTACTGTATGTAGACAGCTTGTACTTAAGCCATTCCCCAAAGGCTTGATATCTGTCATTCATTCTGAGCCTTCACTGCTTACCTGGATTATCTCAGTTATTTGCTCGTCTCTTTGTTTTGTAGACATCACCATGGCAAAATCAGCTAAACTGATTCAGCAACAGCTGGAAAAAGAGCTGTAAGTAACTTTCCCTTGTTTTCTTACCTGTTTTATACAAGAAATATTTCCTGAAATAATTGCAATTCAGCTATGATGTATCATTTTTAGCTATGTTTGACCTTCATTGCATTATCATCTTTCATTACATTCTTGTTTTATTATTACATTATGGAAGTACCCTCTCTTAAAATGTGATTTGCTACCTGGATCATGGCGTTTATATCTGGTGCTAAAATGTGTTCTCCCTATCTTGTCTAAAATTTGATTTGGGCAGCACAGCTCTATGGGCTCTAATGAGCTAATGTCTTGCTTGTAGCTTTTGTTGGTTGACTTATCAGCAAGAATTAGGTGATCCCGACTAAGAGCATTGTCACACTATATGGATTACATTTACTCCTGCAGAAATCTGATTATAACATGAGCTGTTCATCACCTCCAAACGTGACGCAGTCTTACGGATCTGATCATATTCAATGTCTTCTGCATGTGTTTACAACTTTCACCATTGTGTATTTTCTCTAGTCCACATGTTATCTGAAAATAGTTTTTATGTGTGTGAATGGTGCTTAAATTAGTCCATAGAACAGATCAAGCCTCACAAAACACCCAGATACTAAATTTCCTATAGTCTGCTTCCCATTAAACCCCTCCTCTGAAGTAAAAACCCATAACTTTCAATTACTTACTGCACATATTGTAGTATTTACACAGTTTCTATTCATTGTCATGTTACCAGCAGAGCATCACATTCTGGTGTTATTTTGAGTATTGTATTGTGTTGTATTTTGAGTTGCCAACTCCTCCTACTTTAGACTACTTTATTCAGGGGTGTCTGGCACAACTTGATGCCTCTAGAAATTCTCATAAAACAACTGCATGTTAAATGTTTTTACCCAAATTTTTTGGAAAAAAAATTGAACTATTATTCATATTATAAGAAATATTATTTGAAATCTGGGTGCAGACACCTATTAATTCAGTCTAGTTTTGTTTTCATAGAGCTAGTTCACAACAAGAGCCATCTCAAGGTGTTTTCTATTGTAAGGCAAAGTCCATACAATATTAGAGAGAGAACCTCCAACAGTCTGATGAGCCCCTATGAGCAAGGTCTTGGCACAGGTGGGGAGGAAGAACTCTTTTGAAAAAAACTAAACTTAGAGAGAGAGGATGCAAAAGTTAAATACATGAAAAAAATCACATCTTGAAGTCATTTGTCCAATCAAGAGAGTATCAGAAAGCGAGTACAGCTGTTAATCATTACCTGCAACATGAGTTAGTGGCTTTCCATTGAAGCATCCCATTTAAAAAAGCTGTTCATTCTTCTGTGTCCAGAAACTTAGAACACTTACCTAATAAGACTTAATTAAGCCTCAGGATCTATAAAACATATTAGAAAACTGCGCTCATTGGCTGAGTTTTACTGCCTGTGACTTAAAGTCTTGAATTTAAAATTAACTATATAGATTTGTCAAAGAGTAAGCAAATGAATATTCTTCAACACTGTCTCATTTTCCTACAGGAACACCTTGAGAGTGACTCGCTCGGCAGCACTGAGCTCTCAGGATGGCTCTGTGGGCGGCAGTCTATATCTGGGCAAAAAAGGCAAAGACTTTGAGTTCAGCCAGCTGCCCATGAAGGTGGAGTTCGTGGAGTGCAGTGCCCGTGGCAGCAAGGGTGAAGATGGGGACGCAGACATTGAGATGCTGGAGAAGAGCCTGGCTAAACTGTAACATTAGCAGTTTCATGCTCATTTCGCCTTAAAATGCACAAACCTCAAATCAGACCACGCCAACACCCGCCTGCACCTCAGTAATCAGAGGAGGGATGATAAACGCCTCTCAGTGAGCCGACTGCAATGTCAACCTGTTAACTTTATTGAAACCTATTTATGCATTGCGTGAAAGGATTTAACGGTGGAAGACATTCGGTCAAATTTAATAGATTACTAGTAAGTGATTTTGGACAGTATGGAAATAAGTTTCTTTGGAGTGCTGTGAAGTGATCCTGCTTATTCAGTAAAAATCCACTTATAAAGCTGTTTAGAAAATATACAGCTTAAAGACATTAGGTTAAACTAGATTTCACCAAATGTTCTTTTCAAGCCTTTCTTTTGTAGTCTGAGCTGAGGCTGCTTTGTGAACACAGACAGGCATGGATATATTCATTCACTTTCTTCATTCATTGCCTTTTTTCTTGTATTGTTATAGAATTGTGTTTTGCTCGTTTGCAGAAGAATAATGGTTTCCTTGTTTGTAGGTTGTGTGAATACAAAACATTTCCAATGAATGTATTTGAATATTTTGTCGGCGTACAAGAGCAAAGATTTTTTGTAGTTCTCAGGTTTGTTGAAGGTTTATTTAAATGTATGCTAAAGTTTAAGCTTGATGATGCAAATAATTTACAACAGGGTGTGAAATGTGTGTGGCATCAATGAAATGCAGTTCAGAAAGTATTAATAGATCCAGGCTTGCAGTGATTTATAAGCAGCAATAAGTATGTAATCAATATGTGCAAAAACATATTAATTTCTTTTTTACACAACATAAGTTAGCTGGGTGTTATTCATAATATCCTGCTTTATGTTTATACTTTGTGGCTCGCCCTCTCCCTTCTAGTTAATCCCAAACATGTTGGATGGGGTTGAGGTCAGGGCTCCATGTGAATCGGTCAAGTTCTTCCTCACCAAGCATGTCTTGATGGACATTTTGGAATTGTCCAAAATGTCTTGAAAAGCTGACGCATCAAGATTTCTCTTCAATGGAACTAAGGGGCCCAAGGCAACTCCAGGGGTAAAAAAAAACCCCAACATACCATTATCCCTCCACCAAGCTACAATTAGAATAATGCAGTCACAAAACCCAGACTCGATCATCAGACTGCCAGATAAATGTAATTTTTCACTCTACAGAACGTTTCCACTACTCCAGAGTCCAGTGGCAGCATACTTTACGCCACTCCATCCAAACCTTGGCGTTTTGCTTGTTGTTGCGAGGCTTGCAGGTAGTTGCTTGGCCATGGGAACCCATGTCAGTAAGGTCTTAGTGCAGTTTTTGAGCTCATGGTAATGCCAGATGTGGTTTGTTGCTCCTATTACAGCACCATCTTATTACAGCACTATGCTAGAATGCAGTGAGCTCTTTAGAATGCCCCATAAAGGCAGACTGCATGGCTAAGTGCTTGATTTTATACACCTGTGACAATGAGAGTGAATGAAACATCGTAATTTAATGATTGAGTGACGTGGTCCAATGCTTTAGTCCATATACTGTTTTTTTAAAACGGTATTGGTACTCTGTGGAGGATGAGCTTATGTGGCAGCAATTTAGATTCACGTGTAGTTGTTCGGGTATCAAAGTTTTCAAATATCTTTGTGATCAGATTTCTGTCTGGCACATGGTTTGGATTGGGACAACTCTATAAAATAAAGTCTCAGTTCAAAATGAAACACAGATTTCTTTTGTCAGATGTGGTAAAATTACAATCCAGAAAAAGGAAGAACTTGTTTATAAAAAGTTTATAAAAATATTATGAATCCTTTGTGAGACAAAGTATATTTTAAAGAGACATTTTTATAGGGCCACACACAGAAAACCACCAAAAAACTAAAAACTGCAGTAAATGAGACTCTAATTACACTCCTAGTTTATTAAATCATGAACTTTCTCACAAATTACATTTTGTGGCATTTCCTGCTGTAAACAGTAAAACCCATTATGTTCTTTATGTTCACAGTTGAGTCTTTAAAAATGAAAGCCAAAAAGATGACTCAAAGCGCTATACAATTATCCGCAAGTTCAAACAGAAACAAACAGGGGAGTGCACACTCTTAATAAGACCCTAAAAGAACAAAAAAGGCTGTTTTCTGAAAATCAGAGGAGGCAAGAAAGTGTATTGCCATTAGGAAAAAAAATTATAAAGTGTAAAGTTGTTAAATCTCCATTTAAGACAGAGAGTAGATTGTCAAACTGGAGCTCTGATCTGCAACTATCACACTTGGTTTTCCTTTCAGCACAGCCGGGCACAGCCAGTTCACCTTGTCCCCATGGCATATATTAAGTTTGGGTCCAGACTTCTCCTCTGTCACCTCCTCTGCATTTCCTGCTGCTGCTGCTGCTTTATTCTTATCCTCATTTTCTTCCTTCTCAGCTTCAGTCTTTGTTGAGGTCTTTGCTTTATCCTGAGACTGTTCCTTTCTCTTTGCCTTGGTTTTACCCTTCCTGCGTTGAGGTGCTGTCTTTTGAATTTTTCCCTCTAAATCCACCACTGGGTGCTTACTGAGGTCCCATAAGACAACCTGGCTGTCATTTCCACCAGTGATGAGCCAGTATGGGTGGGAGAAGAAGTTAACAAAGTGGGCTTGTGAGGCTCCCTGGCTGTGGGCTTTGACTGCTCCGTGCTGTTCCAGTTTGGAGCCGCTGCCGATCCGCATCAGATGTACCTGGCCGTCCTCTGCTGCGCACCCCAAAATATTTCCACAACTTGACACAGAAACACAGTGGGCCAGCGGTGGGTTGAAGAGTTGACCAGGGCGTTGCTGATGGTCATCTTCCTCCTCTGCCACATCCTGAAGGTTGAGGGTCCACAGAGGCCGGGTCTTCTGCAGACCCCACAGCATCACCTGAACAACCAAAAAAGGTGAAATTGGCAAAGAAATGCCACTGACAGAAAATAAATACAATTCAACTGTTTATTTCCCTTACCTGCATGTCGAGTCCAACAGACACCAGGTTATTGGGCCTGTGTGGCCGGAAGGCAACAGAAGAGCAGATGTTGGTGTGTCTGCGTAGAGTCCTGCATACTTTGCCCCCAGGAAGCTCGAGTACCCGCACAGCCCCGGAGTCATCTGCCACTGCCAGGGCTGAACCTGTTTCATTCAGAGCTAAAGCATTGATCTCCTCCTCCCCTGCACTTTTAAACTCCTCCACGGGGCTCTTCAGGTTTCTGGGGTCAAGTACACTTACTGCATCTCCATGTGACACATAGAGCTGGCTCAGAGCTGCAGGTGAGAACACAATACTGGTGATGTCCTCCTCACTAGGGAGCGTAAGGCGGCCTACAATGGTCCCTTCCTGGCTCCATACTGTGATCTCTCCACCCTCAGAGCCTGAAGCAAGGAGACCCTCTGTGCCTGCAGATGCCCCCACACACAGAATGGAAGTGGAGTGGCCCTCAGACCACTGCCTGGCCATGCTGACCCCTGTGAAATGCAGATTACAGAGAAGTTACATGCAGCATAATGTTCTCCACAGCTTCTCTAGACCCTTTCACGCCTGTCACGTGTGCTCAGGTTGAACCTGCTCTCATGAGTGAAAAGCACAGGGTGCCAGCGACAAACCTGCCTCAAGTATTTTATGGCAAATGCCAATCAAGCTCCAGGGTGCCAGGCAGTGAGCGCACGGCCCACTAAAGGATACAAATATCATTTTGACAAACATTTTATATAATGTCAGTATGATGGTTCAGAGTTTCAACAAAATTCATTTTTAAAAAATGAGTATTTATTTCATTAACTGGACTACAGTTGAGTTGTCTTCAAGCATCACACAAAGTCACTGAAAACTTTTAATATTCACCAAGAAAAACTGAATTTTTTAAAAAATTTACCAATTTTTTTTCTCTAAGTTTGAACACCTAATTGTGTAGAAGGCGTAACTCAAACATTCATAATAAGAAAACAAACACAAAATAAACAAAAGTGAAAAAATGGAAAGTACAACTGTGTTTGTTGCTTTGAAAACCAGGCGGATTAAAAAGTGAGAATTGAATGTGAGCTGGTGGCAAAAAAAACCCAAAATATAATTTATTTAAAGAACAAATACTGGCAATACGATACGATAGAGGTTTC
>VUQH01036318.1:0-12962 GCA_015106775.1 Etroplus canarensis | reverse complement strand
CAAAGTTTGTGTGTGTGTGTGTGTGTGTGTGTGTGTGTGTGTGTGTGTGTGTGTGTGTGTGTGTGTGTGTGTGTGTGTGTGTGTGTGTGTGTGTGCGCGCACAGACGTGTTTGAGAGAGTAGCTCTTTGTGGTAATAGAGCTGACCTCTTCATGAAAATCATTGTAAGTTAAGCGTCAAGGTTGTCTAAAATGCTACATAACACTAAATTTCTCAGTATTTGTTGGCTTCTGCTTTGAGAAAGAGGGAGAGTTACAGGCCACTAACAGGATTCACATTCTGCCTCCTGAAAATCCACAAAATCTGTTTTTAAGTGTCTGCCAGCAGACCCATCCAAACTTTGATTGAGTGCATCACAATGTGCCTAGCATATCAAGCAAAAAAAACAATAATAGACTTTTGCAGAAGCTGTCTATTTAGATTGGAAAAGGTGCTGCATCATTTTATCTCAAGTCAATTGCTAATAGATTCTCTACTCCATGGTATTAACACGAACCAAAATTGTTCCAAACAAAGCAAATTAAAATAATGATTTTTGCAGTTTAAAGCTTGGCCATATCTAATTAAATCTATATTGTTCTGTGCTCTATCTGACAGGGCATTCCGTATCATTGGAGTCTAGTGTTACTTAAGTCGACTGAAGCAGACCAGGACGGGCTTGTACTGATTAGATGGAGCTTCTGTTCTGCTACCGTGTCACCTAAAAACAAAAAAGTATAAATGGAAAGAAAAATTAGCGGTTTTGTTCATCTCCATCACAAAGGCGTCAATATATTTGACACATCATACAGCTGAGGGATAGAAAGAAAGTTAAATACTTAAATTTTGTTCAGTTTTCAGTCAATGATTTGTTAAACTCTACTCCCTATTCTATCTGTAATGGCTTGTCAGGCACAGGATTTCTCCAAATTCTAAGAAAGTGTGCATGGAGCTGCAGTAAGAGAGATACTCTATATCTCAAGAATTTACAAGCAGCTGTCAATGATGATGCAGAATTATGTTAAGTATGCAAAATTTCAATTAACTGCTCGCTATTAAGTAGGCTAGAGTAGTGAAAGATTAAACCAGGGAGTAAATTCATTAGCTTACACTACATACATATATATTTAATAAAATATGTTTTAAACAGCTGCCAATTTCAGCCAGCAACATCCACAGTGAACAACCTGAAATGATTTGTAAATTTGTGTTTACTCTTAAAATTAAAGACCTACTGTTTCAGAAAGTTTTAAACTGTAAGTGCCATGTGTGAACAAAAGGCTTGAAAAGCACAGTAACTTATGCAGGGGTTGGCAAGAAGGACAAAGGTATGCTCTTTTGTTCTATTCTATTGGGAGTCTAATGATTGCCTGACTACTGCAGCCACAGATCACTAGCTATATGCTGCCTGTGCTTGCTTTTTCTGTTTTACTATGAAATATTCTCCACCATGAATCATTTATATTTAAAAAATAGCTGATCAAAAAGGCAACTTCTGAGAAAATGTATTTTTTAAATGCAGTGGGGTTTCCTTTGGCCGTCAGATTTAATTACATGGGTTTTAGTGTTCAGTATTAGTTCACAGCTTATTTCATGTTTGTCCTTTTGGCCCCATCATTCACCAGATTATAGAATTAGGGTTTCTGAGCCCACTGTGCCTGGTGCGAGCACGAGGGTTGATATGGCCATTGGGAGCAGTGATTATGCTCGATTGTGGAATCTTTCAGCATCAAAGGGGAGCTTACTAAATTAAAGCTTTATGATGAGCATTCACAAGTTTGTCAGACCCTGTCTGCATGAAAGTAAGAGTGAAAAAAGCAGAGATTTACTATATGACTGCATTAAGTGTCTATAAATACCATGTATTAAACTAAAATCATTATGTTAGGTCCTTTGCAGGGCTGTTTCCACTGTGAATTAAGGTGTATCCATACTAATATGTTTTCATTTTAAAACATGTAAATTTTATTCCTGTTAGGAACAGTATCCAGACTACTTCAGTGTTTTTGGACCCCCTAAAATGGAGACTTTTGGAAATGCTACTGACTCAGTTTTTAGTGTGAGAACTCCTAAATTGTGAATAGTCTGAAACTGGAACAGCGTTGTAGATATCAGTACTTGTATCCCGACTGAGTCTTTTCATTACAAAATTAAGCCAAAATGTTACAGTTAGGCTCACATAACTTTTGTGACTTCACTTGTCATACGTGGGTCTTTTCCCTCTGTTATGTCCTCCACTGAAGATGGATTGCTTTTATGTATTCGTTTTGCAACAACACCTCATTTATGTTATAAATTACCATAAACGTCTTCTACTCTTCACTCCCTTTTTGCCATTGCTGTTTTTCCTCTGCAGTATTTTCCACAAGCAATGAATCCTCAGCCTCCTGTTTACATGCCCATTATTTGATTAATGTGATATGAGTTTGCATGCATGTTTGCATTGATGGAGATTATTTCTGGAGCTATTCTAAAAGGCTCATCTGGATGAATATTGAATATTTTAGGACGAAAAAGCACTTGTGTGGATGTAGCCTCAGACTAATACAGGCTCACTCCTCACCTTTGTGGTCTTCACTTTATTTCCAGAGATACACGACCAGCCTGTGAGGTCAGGGAGAACTCTGCACCCCTCCCCCTCCAGACAAGGTTCCATTTTACACCACCATTTCTGTCGCACAATGGAGGCTGGCGGGGGGAAAAAAGAGAACAACACAACAGAAGGTCACTTTTTAGAAAAAAGGATTTGGAAAAAAAAATGACTTGTTCAGAAACAACATTTCAGTCAAATGTCACACTCTTATGGCCCTTAAACGCCACAGTATTAGTGTACTTTGGTGAAACTGACTCTGCTTTGACCTGTAATATATTCACGTCGCGTGGAAATATTTCAGTTTAAGAGAGCTGAAAGAGGGTCCTAGTAATATTACCTTCAACACAAGAGGGCAGAGCCCTTGTTGTCCCAGCTACCTGTCCTGGGAAGCAGGAGCACTTTACAGTTTGAGAGCGTTCTTCAATCTTGTTCTTGTTGCAACAGCGATGAGCAGCAACCACTTCACAGGTCCCTGTCCTTTCCTGCGATGACCCTGAGAAAGAAATTTTGAGGGCAATAATACCAGTCTTCTACACTGACTTTTGCATGCAGGTAGAGACAACTTGGCTGACTTTACTCTTAACAGATGACAGAATTATTGTCAAACTGCAATGATTTCTTGGCTTCACGAAATCTTAGATCTAATCTTTTGTTACAGCAGCAAAGCATGTCAGTACTTCTATTCAGCCAGTACTTCTAATATCTAATTTCATTGTTTTTAAAGCTACGGCACCACCAAGTGGATGAAAAGCATCAGCACTCGTGCACCAGGCAAGTGGTGGAAAAACATTCAAATGTGCAAACATATTAGCAGCAATTACCAGCATGTTCAATCAGCTAATTTAATGTTTCAGATTATCAGAAATTAGCGTAATAAAGAACATGAGTGGATGTGTCTGAGCAACTTCTGCATGACAACACAAAAAAACAGCATAAAGGAATACTGTTTTTTGGGATAATCACTGATAAGTCATACTGTTGCACTTAAAATTGAGCTTCCAGTTTAAGGGGTGCTAGAGGGCAAGAGAAACAAGACTAGAAAAAAAACATGTATGAATATTGCTAATTTTGAACTGAGGTATCTGGCTGCCTCCTTGACCAGCTATGCCCACAGGATTTGGAAGGTTAATTCATAATTAAATGAGGGTTTAAAATCAGACTACAATCAAAGCAGAGGCCAGAAGGCCAAATGTGCAATTATTTAAAAAAACAGAGTCAAGTTTTAGGTTTTATATTACAGTTATATAAAAGTGTAGTTACTTAAGTAAGCTAGTTAAGTACAAATTAAAGATACCTCTTTTGAATATTTTCATTTTATGCTATATTGCACTTCTACGCCATGGTATTTCAGTTAGAAATCATCTGCTTTTTATTCAGCTGCATTAATCTGGCAGCTATAGTTAATAGTTATGTCTTGGTTAAATTACACTCAGTAATACTGGATTATAAATGAATTAATATTATAGATTTAACTAGTGCTTCCCAACCATTTTGGCTTGTGATCTCTCACAAAAAGTAGTGCTTACCTGACACTTCTACTTTGTACTTCTGTACTTGTCGTCGCTGTGATGTATGATTTATCATGAGCGCCACCCTCAGAGGCAGAAACTTTGCAAATGCTTACGTTTTTCTGTTAGATGTACTAAAAATAAAAGATTATAAAGACTAATATGGGTACTGATCCATTTTATTTAATGTATGCCACAGTAGTCTAAATGAGATGATGTGCATTAATGAATCAAAGCTGTAGAGGGCCTTTTCTACAGAATTGCTGCTTTTCATACTTTGCAGACATACTTTAAAACTTTGTGTATCAGTCATGAAAACCGCTTCCTTTTTACATTTTTAAAAAAGAAACAGTGTTGCTCAGGATCCTTTCACTTCAGTTGGGCCCAGTCTTCACGCTCACAGACTTTGAGGCACCTTTCTGCTAAGACCATAAGAGGTTTAGGGCTGTCCTGATGTCAAGTCACAAAGTGCATGAGGACTCTCTCCCAGACATTTTGATCCCTTTATGCACACTTTCCATAAGTCTTCATTTCTGCAGATTTTGACTGAATTATGCTCAGTTTAAAGCATTGTGATGTTTAACATACAGAGGAAATCTGAATGCATTAGGCCTAAACAAAAGTAGGCAGCCGAGTACAAAGGCACTAACCCTAACACTGCAAAAATTTTCCATGACATAAGCAGAATTCAAAGCTTATGCTATATTATACACTTACTTAATTTATCAGCCTTTTAATCCTTACTGCAGTATGACCTGAGAATTATTTCACAATTATCTCTTCTCCCTTCACCCCACTGGGTGTTTTTGCTATGAACAAAGTAAGAATGGGAAATGAGTCACACTCACTATTCTATGACACATCATTTGAGCATGTGTAGCCTCCACTCCCTTATCAGGCGATGTCAGTTAAGTCTGTGAAGGTTTAGCCCTTAGACCTCAGGGTAGATATTGGGATTTGGCCTTGAACTCTCTACCAGACCAACAGGCCAGTGACCAGGAGTCATAATGAGCTCCTCTAGGGGTGCGACTGGTCTGGTTGGGTCCTACCTGTCTTTCCTCGGGAGCTTTGGTTGCCACTGGACACTAGCTGGATGCAGAGGCTTAATACACACAGGAGCAGGATGCTCAGGTGTAATGATTGTGTCATTATGTTCATCTTCATCTTGCCTGCACAGAAAAATATTCATGCAAACTTTCAGAGAATCAGGCAAGCACTTTTCTTCAAATAATGTGGCCATAAAGTAAAATGGTATACCATTTTAAATGCTCTTGACGTATCCTCACTCTGACATGCAGCTCATAAGATCATTGCATCTATTTGCTCGATTATTACTCTCACATCACCAAGCTAAGTCAAAGCAAATCAAAGAAATGCCAATAAAAGCCTGATCAGAGGCAGATGTGATTCAGCCCTTGCGCTCCTTTCTGAGATTATCCCCTCAGCTGTGAACATCTCTGTGTACTAAGCTAAACTCTCCCTCCAAAACAAGCTGTATTCCACATGAGTCACAGAAAAAACTGGGACTTTTATGTCAAATTACAGCAATAAATTATACAGAGCAAGGATGGCATCAAGTAATGCATCATTGCACTAGATGGCCTATGGCATTTTCATTCATCACTAAACCCTTCATAAATAGTTTAAGGCTGCAGTTATAGCTATTACAGCAGTATTTTCATCATTGATTTATCTGTGGATTACTTTCTCAATTCATTTGTCAATTAGACAATTTAAGACACTGCAACCAGCAAATGTTTGGGAGGAAAAAAACCATTACAATAGCTTGTGTGTGCCCTTTTTACAGTTTTCATATCAATAAAATCATGGTTTTAAATAATCATTCCTCATAAAATAAATAGCTGGATGTTCATAAACACTACTTTTCTCATATTAATGCCAACAATCTGCCACATGGGTATGGCCTGCTGTCATCATCATATAAGGGAGTCTGCCTGTTTTGCTAAATTTAATCAAATCTGAATTTTTCTTCTTAATGCACCCACTTACTTGTGCTCTTGTTACTGATGTGCATAATGAGCCGCTGCTGAAGTCCCCATCAGTGTCTGTGTTAAAAACACGCACATCATGTCGGTTCGGCGAGGTTGCAAAAGTTTGCAGCAAATGTTACTCTCCACTTTCTGAAGCGACTCAGTGCCACAAGTCAAAGCGAGAATAAATAAAATGAAAACGGCGCCTGCAGCTGATTCAGGTTAACAGTCAGCACAGCAGCTAAGTGAAAACCTGCACTTCCACACATCACCCGCTCTCCCCCTGCAGTCACCTTTCAGCCAGGACGCGATGCGAGAGATGTGCCGCTCTGTGAACACAGCGGGACAGAGCCTGTCAGCTTTTCCCGTCAGGAAAATTAAAACTTAATCAAGACGGAAGCCATCTGTCTCCAGAGCAATATGTGGCCACTTTCATTAGCGCCATAAGAAGCTTAAAGTGAGTATTGACATCCTGTCACATGATGGACAGAGAGGATAAATTGCATCTGAAGAGGGCAAAGTGCTGTCTTGTTCCTCTTCCACCTCTTATTTATTTTAGTTTGTGTTGTACTCACGTGGTAAGTAGCCAAGCAGAAAACAGTGAGATATCATTTTCTGCTTTACAGGTTTGCAAATTGCCAACACATTTTTATTTTTTTAATAATATTCTACAAGCTGAAAGTCAAATATCTATAAATAAATATCCATTTAAATAACCTTTTCTAAGAAATCGCAATGCAAACCTACATTTTTAAAAATTCAATTTAACTGGACACTAATTTAAAGAATTTCAGCATTTTGTGAAATGTATCAGCTACTAGTTAGTGTAGGCAAGATACTGAGCTATTCCATAATTCCCCTTTAATGAACATGTTGGGGCTACTCCTTTTTATTGACACAAAATATTTGTTTATGCAGAAGTCCATTTCTCGGCCAGTACGCTTCTGCCTTAAATCTGACCCTAAACTGTGTGACCTTGACCTATGACCACACAATCTTGTAAAAAATTACCATATTCTACTCATTATAGGTATTAACCATAGAAAGTTTGGAAAAGGTCCAGAAAAAATAAGTCAGCTCCTGTATTGGTAAATTTTGTAGTGGACAGACTGACGGACCTAAAAAATGTTGTCAGTTCTTCTATCCATCATGGTGGCCACCATACAGGCATTGGCAAGGATCCAGGAGCCCAACCAGCTCCTACTGTGGTAATGAGTGGCTCAGTGCTTGGGAGGACTTATTCAAGAGGGTTGCCAATGGTTGCCGGTTCAAGACCTGCCTGGACCTGGTGGCCATTCAAGACCTCACCCTAGACTCATATGTCGGGAGGTGGACTAGAGGCCAGAGAGATGTTGGCTCACCTCGAGCAAGGCACCAAACACCCTGCATTGCTCTCTGGCACCTGTAATGGACAGCCTCACAACAACAAGAGTGTGTTGGTGATCTGAAATTCCCCCATGTGTGGAACAATAAAGGATGTGCTTGTTTGTTTATTGACCAACTCCTCTGACCTTTGACTTTATTATCATCTCTAAAAGTTTCTAAATTCTCCTATCCATCCTAGTGATTTAACATGCATGAGGTACTGGCAGGGCTCTCGTGGCCCCGTTGGCTCCTATGGTGGCAAGGATATTTTCATTAATGACCCCATGACCGCAAAAATGTTATCAGTTCTTCTACCCATTATAAGTATAAACCATACCACGTTAGGTAAAGATCTAGCAAATAAATCAGCTCCTGTAATGGTAACAAGATTTGTAACGGACAGACAGACAGACAGATTGCCAATCCTAAAACACAGGGTCTCTGCTGGTGTAGGAGACATTAAACACATTGTTGCAAGCACAATAACGAAATATCCACACAGTATATCCAATATACACACTGTAGTAAGATAAACACTTTAAAGTGCATTTGAATGTTTTCCTTCTATCTTATAAGGCCAAAACCCCTAAAATGTCAAAAATGACAAATGGTTTAAAATAAATATTTTTGCATTTCATCTGAAATTGTCAATGACTTTATAAAGTATCTATTGATTAAAAAGCTTTGTGCTATGGGTGTAAACCAGTCTATCCATTTTATTAATTGCTTAGGCATTGGGTGAGATGCAGGGTATATCCTGGAGTGGTCCCCAATCTATTGCAGGGCTTACACAGACAACCATTCACACTTACAGGCAATTTAGAATTACCAGTTAACCCAGTGGCTCTCAAACTTTTTTTGGCATGCCCTACAGCAGAACCCAAAAAAGGCTTACACCCTACACCACAGCCACACAAAAATGCACATTCCACACCCCAAAACTGTATCACTAACAATAAAAAAGGACCCATGTTGAATTTTGTTCAAATAAATGTGCACACTGGCGCAACGGATCGTAGCAGCCATGATGCAGACGTTGTACCGATCTGTCATGATGAAGAGCGAGCTGAACTCTAAGGTAAATTCAATTTACCGGTCAATCTACATTCAACCCTCTCCTATGGTCATGAACTTGGGGTATTGACCATGAATACAAGCAGCTGAAATAAGCTTTCTCCACAGGGTTCCTGGACTCACCCTTAGAGATAGGGTGAGGAACTCAGTTAACCAGGAGAGGTTCAGAGTGCAGCAACTGCACCTCCACGTGGAAAGGAGCCAATGAGGCGGTTTGGGCATCTGATTAGGATGCCTGCTGAACGCCTCACACTTTAGGTGTTTTGGTCACGTCCCTCTGGGAGGAGACCCTGGGTCTGGCCTGCGATCACCTTGGTGTCTCCGCTGATGTGCTGAAGGAGGTGGCTGGAAAGAGGAAAGTGTGGGCCTCACTGCTTTAACAGCTGACTCTGCGACCCGGACCCCCAGAAAAGCGGGAGATGACAATTATCAGTCCAACAGCATCAGCAAATGTTTGCTTGTTTCTTGTTCATATAAAAACCATATCTATTCAGATTAGTTTCACTTAATAGTTTTCACCTGGTTGTTCACCCCCACCTGCAGTGGCTCTGCGCCCTACCAGAGGGGCCCGCCCTACAGTTTGAGAACCACTGAATTAACCTAACACGCCTGTATTTGGACTGTGGGAGGAAGCCAGAGTACTTGGAGAGAAGTCACACAAGCTCCACACAGAAAGTCTCCAGACAACTGGTTCGACAACCTTGTTAATAATTCAAACCCAGGGCACCACTGTGCTGCCCCACCAGAATTTCTTAATTCAGAAGATGCCCTTTACATATACATTTTTAAAAATCTGGTGAAATTGGGGCTTCTACATGATAATAAAACTTTATTAGAGTATAGTGCACATCATTATTCTTATTTAATTGATGGGAAACAGCTACACTTTATTCAACACAGGACAAATTCACAAACATTACTAATAGAAACAACATTATTAAATGACCACGTTCATACAACAACCATCCTGTCCCACAAGTGAGAACTTAATGATCATATTTACATTGTTATATCAAATGTGCTACTGAAAAATCCCAGTAACCTTGTCATGAACCCAGTTTGATTTCAGTTGCATCAGTGCCGTTTGTAGTAATGGAGGTTCAAGCAGTGAAATTAAGCTTAAAGAGGACTGTCTGGGGTGTGGTGACATCAGCTACAGCCAGTTCCTGTCCATCTGACAAGCCCAGCTCTGCAGCAGAAGAAAAAAACCCAAAAAAACATACTGCATGACAAACATGTTACACATGTAGACACAACGCGCTTTGAATGAAACATTTGAGCTTCTTATTACCTTTTAAAGTTTTGCAGAGGTTGGGCCTGGTACGTTCTTCGATGGATTTAACAGACTAGAATAAAATTGCAACCTCAGTTTAATCATGCTTTTGAAAAGAATACGGTTGACAAAAATTGTGCCGCATACTCAAAGATTCAATGCATTACCTGCAAATACAGAGTCTTATTCTTTCCTTCCAGAGTTGTGGTGATAGCTGGAGATTTCATTTGTCTGGGGAACAAAAAACAAACAAATTTTTTTTTAACGTGATCATCATTTGTGTCATACATCTGAATGCAAATGTCTTTTTTTGAGCACTCACAAAGAGGCGTTCTCGGTCAGGTACTCTAAAACCTCCTGTAATTTGGCAGATGGAGGGAACTGGAGATCTTGAGGCACCTGGCTGCACGCTGTGCAATTTTCCTGCAAATCAAGGAAAATTCAGATTAGACTGAATATTCTCAATAAGCAGAAACATATGTTAAACTGTAGACGAGGGTAAAAACAAACCTTTCGCTCTGCTTCAAAAGTGTAGGTGTACAGTCCATCCACATCATTAAAGACCATGTAATTATTCAAAGGAATATAAGCGCTGAAAAAAAATTGGGATAACTGATATTCATCTGGAAACTCCACAGAAAACTGATACGAGAGATGCAAAATGTTTCAGTTACCAACCTTGTAGCGATCTTAAAAACTTCTGTTGCACAGGCAGCTAAAGAGGACACAAGTAAAATTAAGTTAACTGACTGTTGAATTGCTTCATGTAAACTAAAGTTATAATTGAGATTTTGTACTGAGCAGCAATTTTTCAATACAACACAAGGCCAAAGCAGTAAAATAAGATTTAAAATAAGCTGCAGAATTAGTATCTCCAGCCAACTAGCTACCTCTTTAAAGCAAAAAATAACCAGAATGTTGGAAACTAAGCAGCATTAACTGTTTAAGTATTGTAGCTATTTTTCTACATAGTCCCCTATTTTCAGAGTAATGGGACATTTAAACGACAAACAGTTTCTGTGCCAGGTCAGGCCCATTTTCTTGTTATTCCACAACACACTAAGCAGATAAAAGATTTGGAGTTGTTTCCAAGTGTTAAACTTGCGTTTGGTAGCTGTGCTCTGGAACTCTTCATAAGGGGTACAAAAAGATGTTCATGAAAGTGAAGAGGCCAGCCAGGATCACAGCTGACCCCTCTCACCCCAGTCACAATCTCTTCCAGCCCCTTCCATCTGGCAAGAGGCTCCGGTCCATCAGGACCAGAACCACACGCCACAAGAACAGTTTCTTTCCCACTGCTGACAATGCTATGGCAAGGCAAGTATGGCTGTCAGTGAAACCAGGTCACTAGTGTTTATTGATGATATGACTGCTGATAGAAGTAGCAGGATGAATTCTGAAGTGTACAGGGCTAGACTTTGCTCAGATTTAGGTCAATGCTGCAAAATAGATTGGATGTCGCTTCACAGTGCAAATGGATAATGACCCAAAGCACACTACAAAAGCAACCTAAGGATTGCAAAGAAATTGGATATTCTTCAACAGCCGAGTCAGTCACCTGATTTGAACCCAACAGAGCAGCCTTTTAGTTACTGAAGACAAAAGTGGAGGCAGAGAGAACCACAAAAAAGCACTAACTAAAGGCAGTAGCAGCAAAAGCCTGACAGAGCATCTCAAGAGAGGAAACAGCATTTGGTGATGTCTATCAGTTCTAGACTTCAGGCAGTCACTGACTGCAAAGGATTTTCATCCAAGTATTGCAATTTTATGCAATTTGCCCCCTGGGATTAATAAAGTATTCTGATTCTGATAAAATTATGTTAGTTTGTCCCATTACTGTTGAGCCTCTGAAATGTGGACTGTGTAAAAATTGGCTCAAAATGGCTATTTGGGGTTCCTAAAGTTTTTAAAAGTAGAATGGGAGGCAGAGCCTTCAGCTATCAGACCCCTCTCCTGTGGAACCAGCTTGCAGTTCTTATTTGGGAGATGACACCCTCTCTACATTTAAGATTAGGCTTCAAACTTTCCTTTTTGATAAAGCTTATAATTAGGGCTTAGTTATATTGCAAAAGGTTTAGGCTGCTGGGGGGCTTCGTATGATGTGCTGGGCATTTCTTTTCCATCCACCTTTTTTCACGCTCCATGCATTTATTTGCTACTGCTGCATGCCATTAAATGTTGTCTTCCCTCTTCCATAATCTGTCTCTTTGCTCTCTTCTCTTTCCCCCCACCCCCAACCAGTTGAGGCAGATGGCTGCCCCCTTCCTGAGCCTGGTTCTGCTGGAGGTGTCTTCCTATTAAAAGGGAGTTCTTCCTTCCTACAGTCGCCCAGTGCTTGCTCATAGGGGATCGTCTGATTGTTGGGGTTTTCTCTCTAATGCTTACGGTGTAGAGCGCCTTGAGGTTACTTTTGTTGTGAACTGGCGCTATATAAATAAAACTTAATTGAATTCAATTCCTTAAAAGTTAATGCAATTCTTTTGTTAAACCCCTTGAAATAAAGGTGAAAGTCCGCACTTCAATCAGATTTTGACTACTTGATTTATAATTCGATATGATGATGTACACAGGGAAGAAAGAATCATTATCCCAAAACATATAACCCTAACTGTTCATCACCAGACATTAAAAAAATTTCACAACTATAAACTAATCAAAATTTTGACTTTCATTCAATTCAATTCAATTTTATTTATATAACGCCAATTCACAACAAAAGTCACCTCGAGGCGCTTCACACTGTAGGGTAAAGATAGAACAGTGTTAAAACGAAAACCCCAACAATCCGATGATCCCCTATGAGCAAGCACTTGGCAACGGTGGGAAGGGAAAACTCCCTTTTAACAGGAAGAAACCTCCAGCAGAACCAGGCTCAGGGAGGGGCAGCCATCTGCCTCAACCGGTTGGGGGTGAGGGGACAGAGAAGACAGAAAGGAGAGCAGAGAGAGGCACAGGCTATGGGAGAGAGAAAACAACATTGAATGACATGCAGCAGTAATAAATAAATGCATGGGGAGTGAAAAAGAGGTGGGTGGAGAAGAAATGCCCAGCATAAGAGGCCCCCCAGCAGTCTAAACCTATTGCAGCATAACTAAGCCCTAACTATAAGCTTTATCAAAAAGGAAAGTTTTAAATCTAATCTTAAAAGTAGAGAGGGTGTCTGCTTTCCGAATACACATT
>VUQH01036311.1:0-13192 GCA_015106775.1 Etroplus canarensis | reverse complement strand
ATGAGGTCGTTAAGATAGGATGGGGCCTGATTGTTCAAGACTTTGTAAATGAGTAGAAGGATTTTAAATTCAATTCTGAATTTAACAGGGAGCCAATGACGAGAAGCCAACATAGGAGAAATATGATCCCTCTTTCTAGTGCCTGTCAGTACTCTTGCTGCAGCATTTTAGATCAAGTAAAGGCTTTTTAGGGAGCTTTTAGAACAGCCAGATAGCAATGAATTACAATAATCAAGCCTAGAAGTAATAAATGCATGAACTAGTTTTTCAGCATCACTCTGATACAGGAGTTTTCAAATTTTGGCAATATTATGGAGGTGAAAAATCCAGTCCTACATATTTGTTTAACGTGAGCATTAAAGGACATATCCTGGTCAAAACTGACTCCAAGATTCCTCACGGTGTCACTTGAGGCTGAAGTATTACCGTACAGAGTAAGTATCTGGTTAAAAAGAGTGTTTTTGAGGTTTTAGGGCCAAATACAATAACCTCAGTTTTGTCTGAATTTAAAAGTAGAAAACTACAGGCCATCCAGCTCTTTATGTCTTCGAGACATGCCTGTAGCTTAACTAATTGATTGTGTCATCAGACTTCATGGATAAAGGAGGGACCAACTCCATATTAATCTCTATGGATTTAGAATAGGATGTCATAAAATATCTGTTGGTGTGATGTGTATGTGGCCCAATACATTTATTCATATTGTGTATTTAAAGTCACAGCCTCTCCCTTTTGGGTTATTTATATAATTTAATGCCACTTTTTTTTGGACAAAACATGATAATGCATCCCATTAATAAGATATATCAAAATTCTGTTACAAATTTGGGCTTGTTCTGTTGTTTCACCAGTTACTCTTATACTTAAACAGTCTATGGGACAAAATGTATCTTGTCTTCTTGTCTGCTATTTTTTTTTAAATGTACAACGCTACTGTGTGTTATATGGATATGACAGAAAATGTTCAATAACCCGATTACTGTTGAATTTGTGCTCTCACAGCCCTTGACACAATATATTTACCCTTTTTTGCAGAAATGACATTAATTCCTTATATTTGAAAACAGTATACTTTAAAGAAGAATCTCAGTCTGGGTCTGTGTAGCCAAACCTGAGGCCAGCATATCATTGATGAGCACCAGGAATCGTTCGTCTGGAATTTGGGCGTCTGTGTGAAGAAACACTGTCCCAATGTTCTTTACCCCCACCTTTATGTACAATGCCGCTATATCACTCTGCAGAAGAGAGTTGCAGTAGACACAAAGCAGGGAAAAATATCAAAAATCATTTAAACATATGTGGTATGACATACAGGAGTATCATTCCTCTGTTTTACAAGAGTAAATGCATGTTCACCTTGAGGTCATTGATGCCATAACCTTTTCGCAGTGTGATCTGGAAAACTTCCAGCATGCTGAGGAAGGCAGCTAGTCGGCACAGGCTCTGCTTCCCACTGCCCCCAACCCCAACCAGCAGGGCGTTACCATAGGGGGCTTCCAGGATACGACTGATGCGACACCTGGACACCAACATTAATGCAGTGGTTTGTTCCTGTGGTTAACATTTGCTCTGTAAATTCTTTTTTGTGCATGTTAGTATGTGTCTGTCTTTAGTTAGTGTCACATGTGTGGTTCTTACACATGCTGGATAGCTTCTTCAAACAATACCAGGTCCATGACAGCATGTAACTCATTATAATGCTCCAGAGCATCAGCCAGTGTCTTCTGGAGCTTCTCCCAGTCTGAAGCCTGACAAGAAAGGAAAAATAAACTAACTTTTAGGAAAGCCAGCAGTGCCCAAGTCACAATCTGAATTCCATATATATAATAAATTTAAGATATCACACACATATCAAAGAAACAATCTCTATGCTAGCAACATTGCGTTCATCCTCATTTGGTTCTTGACAGATTAGATATGGCAGCAGAATTTGTGCCACTAGGTCATTAGATATACTGTATGCGCTACAATACAACACAATTCAAGTTGTTGAACTACAGTAAAGTCACATGTTTCATTCCACTCCTATTTGTTATTTTAAAGATAAAAATGGAAGCTTTCAACTTCATGAGCAACATGGAGTGCAGACCAGCTTGTGTGTGTATGAATGTGTCAAACCTGGTGATAGCGAGGCTCACCCACTCCCTGGGCAAAGTGACAGTACACCAAAGGCTGGTGGATGAAGATGGACTCATCTATTCCCTGGAGAAATTGGCAGAAAGAGAAGGACAAAAAAGAAACTACTGAACATGCCATAGTTAACTTTAATGGTTAGAGAAAATAAATGCTTAGAGTCACAGATTATGTCTTCTCCTTTTGGCTGCTCCCTTTAGGGGTCGCCACTGTGGAACATCTGCTTTCACCTCACCCTATCCCACCCTTTTCTGTCACACCAACACTTTTTGTGTCTTCCTTCACTATGTACACAAACCTTCTCTGTGGTCTTCCTCTTTTCCTCCTGCCAGGAAAACTCTATCTTTAACATGCTTTGTCCAATATATCCACCAACCCTCCTCTGCACATTTTCAAACCATCTCAACCTTGCCTCTTTGACTTTACTTCCAAACTGCTCAACTTGAGCTGTCCATCTGATGTACTCCTTTCTAATGCTGTCTGTTCTGGTCACTTCCAGCGAAAATCTCAGCGTCTTCAGTTCTTCCAACTCCAGCTCCACCTCCTGTCTTTTTGTCAGTGCCACTGTCTCACTACCGTCTTGTAAACCTTTCCTTTCACTGTTGCTGCTATCCTTCTGTCACAGATTGTACTAAATAACAAAATCATCACTTGTGTGTTACTTATAACATTCTTCTGCCAAAATTAGTTCAAAAGGAACATTTATTAATCAGCGCTGTACATTTTCAAATATTTTAAAGATGAAGGCTAAATTGCAAATTCCCTGTTTCTTACTTCAAAATATCTCTTGCCAGTGTCTAACAGAATTTTACTGAAGACTTCCACATCTTTTTCCTCCATCAGTTTGTCAGAGTAGACCCTGGAGCTCTCGTGGAACCACAGGTGAACCAGGTCCATGGGATAACGGATGCTCTCTGGCAGGGCGAACAGGATACCCTACACATCAGACATATCAGTAAGTAACTAATCATGCAGTGAGATTTCTTTTGATAACAGGAGTTTTTCATAGACACCATACTTCCTACAAAACTAATATTTAGGTATCTCGGAAGGTTATTCGGCTGGTACCCACCAATAAAACTCAAGTTTTGTTACGTTATCAGTGAATCAAGGAGTCAACATCATGGGTTTAATCAATTCAAAGAAAGAAACTTAACAGAAGAATACGCACTAATAATTTCAGCTGTAGTTTATTTTTATTGTTCGTTTGGACACAAAGTGTGTTACCTGGAATATGTTGGAGAGGTCTCGCAGGTTGAAGATGTAATGGAAACGTATGGCTGTAGGAAGAAAGTTCTGGCTGATTTTCTGGTGCAGGCAAATAGCTGCCTGGTTGAGGAGAATCAAAAGATATTTCAAAAAGACTGGCACAGGCAAACACGACCAGTGCTGTATCAATGTTCAAGCTTAAGAAAAAGAGCAAATTAGATCTGAATGCAGAGGAAAGTTTCACTGATACAGTAAGTGTACATTGCCTGCATGAGAGTTCCAACTGAGCGAGAGACCCCGTAACTAAATCCTCCCTGAAGGAAGTGAGCTGACAAGATACTGGAGAAGATTGTAGCTAATGCATCGGCACCAGGGAAATGTACTGCAAACACTGAGAAATGCCTCTGGAACAGAGACAGAACAAAAATCATAAAACCAACACAAATTTGTGGCTGGCCCACGTTAAACTTACAACATTATATTTTGAACTGCCTTTAGAGCTTTTTTTAATGAAGCTATTCTATTATTCATTTATTTTGGAGGATAGTATGTTATTGCCTATTTATCATTTGTGTGCATAACCTGATTTCATTTGACACTGACTGCTCTAAATAAGTATCAAATAAAACTATGATTAAAGTCATAGTGATCCAAATTAGTTTCAGTCGATCAAGCAATCTTAATAATAGTGTTTTTGGACAAGTGAAGTTTACACATTACACATAAGGAACTTGCACACATGTGCATGTCTGGCAGTCATTACCTGTAGTCTGGGGTTGATAGAGAAGCTTCCAGCTGTTGGGTTCATACAGGTGATATACTGGCAGTTATGAATTTCTTTCAAGACTAACCGCTGTCTGTCATACCTATAAAGGTTCCATTTATTAGGATTCAACTTACCCACCAAATTCTATTTAACAGCTTTATACAGTTTGTGGGTGTATAATTGTACAATTTGCAAATATGAAAGCAGAATGAATGTGTTTATGTGTGTAAATGATATGTATCTTGTCTTACCAGTGGCTGTAGTCGAGGTGCTGACGGATGAGTGTGTGTGGTTGGACAGTCCCATAAACATCCACTTCAGGCATGTTGAGGTCATCTATGAAGTAGATCAGTCTCTTGGTGGTAGGAGGAGCAAATTTACGACCAGCTTTCTTCTCTAAAGGTTTCTCCAAGACACCTGGAGTCCATTTAATACATAAAAAGGTTAAAGAAAATGAAAAAGTGCTGTCTTCACAGAAACTCATTCACTGTCAGAAAGTCTGAATTAGTCACATGAAAAAAATTAAAGGAAAATCAAAATTCAGAATAAAAAGTCTGAGTCTTAGATTAAGCCTACGTAATTGAGTAGTATGAATTTGCTGGCAAATGTTAACAAAATATAAAGTACACACAGAAAGTACACCAATAAAAACAATCTTATCAGAAGCCTTTCGTCAGATTCTTCTTATATATATAATTTAAAATAATAGTACTAATATACAGAGAACTGAGCAAAAGTCTCAAGCCACCTCTAATTATTTTGTTTCATTTTTTTGGAAAAACATTATTTAACCAGGACGTGCACTCTTGAGGTTTATGAATGTATTTTGCAAGAATGTCCTGGGCTGACAGGCAGTATTACCCTAATATGTTTTTCAATGGCAGGAAAAAACTGGAGCTCCCAGAGAAAACCTGCAAAAGCAAAGAGAGAATAGGAAACTCAAAATAGAAGGGCCCTACCTGGGTTTGAACCCATGACCCTCTTAGAGTGAGGCAATACTACTAACCACTGAACCACCAACTGCTTTATACCTTGCATCCAAAGAGCCAGACTTTCTTGTAATTTTTTAAAAAGTGGTCTGAGTAATAGTTTTTCAGGTTTTCTGAAGGTCTTTGGCTGCTTTTTCACTATTTTTTCAGTTCAGTGGCACTTGCATGGCATGCAGTGTGTTAAAAATGAACGTGGACAAGTTGAGGACAAAAGAACTAGTGGAAGGCCTAAATAAATATCTACAACAGATGACCAGCATCTGTCATGTCCTTAAGAAATAGAAAAAAATCTATCAAAGAATTGACACAAGACCTGACAAATCCATGTACTGTTAGCCAAACCCTCATCAGAAATGATCTCAGTGGAAGGGTTCAAATGATCACCAATTTGTATGGAGGAGGTCAACAGAGAGGTACAGCAGTGAGTGTCTCCAGCCATCTGTAAAACAATGTGGAGGCTCTGTCATGGTTTGGAGCTGCATTTCAGCCAGTGGTGCTGGGGATCTTGTTAAAACTGATAGAATTATGAACACAGAAAAGCGTGATCCACCATGCAATACCACCTGGAAAGCATCTGACTGGGAATGGTTTCATTTTTCAGCATCCACAAACACACTGCCAATGCTTTAAAAGCCTACCTGGATGGAAGAACACACAATGGTACACTGACCTCAAAATTACTGAAGAAGCATGGGATCATTTTAACGGACAACAGAAAAAAAAGGTAGCCAACTACAAAAGAAGAGCTCTTGAATGTCCGCCACAAACTCTGGAGACAAATTCCTGAAGACTTAAAGAAATTACAAGAAAGCTTGCCTAAGCGAGTTTAGGTTGCGCTAAAGAATGAAGGTCATCACTCCAAGTATCATCTTTCAAGCTTGTTAGCACTGTTTATGTTTGTGCATGTTTCAGTAAATTGCTGAAATCTTTTTTTCATTTTCCTAGCAAGAACTAAAGAAACGAAGGCTAGCTCAAGACTTTTACAATACTGTAGTTCATGATAAAAACACATTTGGTCATTGAACAATATAAAAAAGATAAATTAATTAAGAAAAAATGTTTGAGTAGATACAGCAATTTAAAGATCAACAGATAAAGTCATTCACATAAATTCTCTGGATTTTCACTCTGTCACAAGTAAAAAGACATCTGTTTGAGTATGCCTTTTTTTTTTTTTTTAAACTTTTCTTACGCTGCAGCATGGCAGATGTGGTGTAGTAGTTGAAGGGGACTTTTGCCACCATGTAATCCTCCTTCAGCTTAGCAACTTTATCAGACACCAGGATGGTCTTGCCCACTCCTGCATTGCCCACTAACATGATAGGTTTGCCCCTCTGGAGCAGCAGGTCCATAAAGTAGGTGAGACAGATGGTTTCTGGAGTGTGGACAAGCACCGTCTGAAACAAACATTGGCTGACCTCACTGAGAGACCTAAATCAAGGTGTTACGATATGCATGAATTTCTGCCTGCTGTAGGCACCCACAAACATTCTTTAGTACAATCACACCTGCAATGGAATATCAGGCTCCAGCTCAAATGGCATCATCTTCTCACTCCACGGAGTAAACTTTTTAGTCTCAGGGTCAATGAAGTAGTCAAAGACAGTTCCTTGGGATGGAAACTTCACGGCTCTCATCTCTTTGGACCACCAGCGGCTAAATTCAGCTCGGTAATCACTGAGCTAAAAGGGCAAAACCAATATCATTATGTGGTTTAAAATAAATTATCTGTAATCCAAATTCCACAATTAGCTGTTCATGCAAAAGTTAGTCACTGCCCACATGATCCTGAAAGAGAGCCCCTCCAAAAGCCCAGACACAGGCAAAGACGAAGTAGATCTCATAAAGTTCTCTGGGCGAATCAGGTGGAGTGTTGTCCTCAATCAGCAGGCAGTCCAACAAGGAGCACAGTGTCTGATTTAGCAAAATACAGAAACTGAACACATGATTGAACAACAGCTACATTTAAGTTTCATTTAATTACATAATTGATTTTATTGTAATTACAACACCTGGGTTACAGATGATAGAAACACATGTACCTGCACCATGCTGTTTTCTGGAATGGGTGTGATGGTTTTCAGGTTGCAGCGGACTTGTTCCAGGCAGTAGGGCACATACTTATCAAACAAAATAGTGAGGTTGGCTCGCTCTGACTGGGCCTGTCGGGTGTCTATCCAACTTGTCACATAACTGAGAAAACAGTAACAACACTGGTATGTTGGTGTTCCTTTCAAACACTGAACTGGTAAAGAAAAAGTTCAGTCATGAAAAATGATGCCATTCATAAGAAACACTGCAGTATCCACACAAAACTGTTGCACTACTAGCACATAACTCATACTACTGTATTCTGGTCTGTATTCCTGGTGCTTTTATTTACAGGAAAACAATTTTTGAAATGTTCAGATTTTTTTAATGTTTAAGCTTGAAGGATAATCTTATTGTTATGATTTTTTAAACCATGTCATTGAATTTGGGATTGAGAATTGTGTAATTTTACTGGTACTGGTACTGACTACTACATATCTGGTATCGTGACATCCCAAGTTAAAACAGCACTGTTAACCAAACTATAATTTCATAAAATTGAAGGGATAGAAGTCCATTATTGTATGTGTGCATGTGTGTGCTCTGTGTGTCTTACGAGCTCCAGCCAAGGTCCTGTGGGTTAACATAGAGTATTCCTGCCCTCGACACTGTAGCTGGAGTCGCAGCCTTTAGATGAGAGATCTCAAAGAGTAGACGCATGGAGGAGGACAAACTGATCCTCTCGTTACTGGCAAGAGTCAGAACCTAGACAATGGAGGGAAAAACAGAGTAGAGCTTAAGTGGTGATTCAAAAATATAAATCATAAGCTGAATGTACTGCCCATGTGACCAGCACTGGCAAAAATGTATACACAAATGAATTCCTTATTTTGAATTTGTGTAAGAAAAAAACATCACATATGCAAACTACAAGATAAAAGACAAAAATGTAGCATTAGGACAATGGAAACATGTGGCAATATCAGAGAACAAAGATGAGCTCTTGCCTTATTGTCATCCATAACTGTGTTGAGTGACTCGATCCACATGGGGTCAATATCCCCATCCAGAACAATCCATTTGGGTCCATCATGGCCCACTGAGGTTAACTCTCTCATGGTAGAGGAGAACAGACCTATAAATTGAAATAAAAAGTAACCCATACAATAGTAAATCAATTTGTTGACATCTTTCCAGGAAAAAATGTACCCACTATACTACAGCAAAATTGTGAAATTAATTTCTAGTAAAATTATTCTACATGAGAATTATTTAAACAGTAGTGGCCTGCAAAACTGAAAAAGTACATTAGCTTTCTAATTATTTCTGAGAAGAGGCTTTGGAATAAATTGTGGTCTTGGCACCAAATAAATCAGACTTGATAGAGACCCAAATTCTGGAAGAAACACTAGTTCTCATCATTAAAGCCCTTGTATAATCCTCAAGCTTCTCACCATCCTTCCACTCTCTTGTAGCAGGGTGCAGGTATCCAAATAGCTCATCTGTGGTAACAGCTTTAGGGTTAATATCATTCCACATTGGCTTCATCTTCATGTTTGCATAGGTCCTATGGAGAGTCTTCAAGATCTGGTAAGTAAACATCATAAAGAACCACTCAAGATAATTCATAGAAATGGTTTCAGTCCATATTATTTTGAGTATAAGGAGTCAGATTACAAAAATAAAAATGCACTTTCTGTTTTGAATATACAGTTTCATTAATATAGTTGGTATGCAGAAGTTAACCTGGCTCTTTCCAGTACCCGGTCCACCTACTATGAACACAGAATGTCTGACAGCCAGCAGCTCCTCCAACTGGGTCACCTGTAAAAATGCAAACATGGGTGTCACATTAACAGCAGCATTCCTGAAAATATATTTTAAAATACTGCAAGTTCACTCAGAGAGAGCATACTTTGCCACAACCATTGTCCCATTTCACAATTTAAAAACTGTTTCTTTGCACATACTTCAAATGTGGCTTGGTATTTTTGTGTTTTTTGAAGACAGATATATGAACATACAGTACCTGATTCTCAGCTCTCACTGTGTCAGGGAAATCATACTGTTAATTACAATTTTACTTTTTCACAAAGCCCAAACTTTTATGAATTTGTTCATTTATCTTCCTGCAGAAATCAAATAATGTTCTGTGTATTCTTCTTCAGCTCAGAACTTGATTTCTTCAGTGTAAAATAATGCATTAGTTAACTGATATGTGTCTGGCACATCTACTTTAGATTCTTCTAAAATGACACTGTTCTTCATCACTTAAATCAGTAACTAGAGGTACTGCTTCCCACCAGGCAAGGCCGGCAACTGTTTGGGGCCCCAGACCAGAGGGGAGCCTCCAAAGGGTGAAAAACTTTAAACTACAGCAGTGGCCAAGTGCAAAGTTCACAATGACATCAGGGAAGACCTGGCCTCCCTGAGGCTAATAGCACCTGAATCCACTCATTCCTTTTTCAAGTGGTGTGCATGATGCTGTTTAAATAATCTATAACAAGCCACTCTGTCAAAATAAAGAAGAGTTATTATCCTTCTGGAAGTGAAAAAAGAAGCAAGTAGTTATTAACACTTCATAACCTGTCAAGTTGGTCACTAAAATTCACTAAAATTAGCTCTGTAATTTCCAGAGTGATGTTTTACCTGTCATTTTACACCAGTAATGGGGTGATTTGGAAGGGAAATCGGCTAACTTGGACAATACTTTTTTGTAGTTCATTGATGAAAGCTGTGTCCGACTGAGCTAACTGTCAAGCTCTAAAAATTACATATGAAAAAATTGTACATGTGTCTTCTAAACTACTAAGGTATATTGGTATAAATCATTATTACCTAGTGTTTTATGATACTAAAAACTGTATATTTTCATTATGTAAGCATTTAAATAGTCAGTGCAGGTTCAAATAATTGAACTATCATATCATCTCGGTGATTAATGCTCATTGGAAGAATCAATTTTTGCCTGGGGCCGCAATAGACTCTGGAACCGCCAGTGTCAGAAACTATGTTTTAATGAGGTAACAAAATAGTAGGCCAGTGAATAGTCTTTATATATTTGACATTTTATGAACTTGGTGTCATTGGCAACTTTTCTGGGAAAAAAAGGATTGCAGGGAATAATGAAACACAGTGAGCTGTTAGATAAAGAACTGCAGGTGATAGGCTACACACTTTCAACCTCTCAGTAAGGTAACAAGTCCTTTCACTGTGCTCTGCGGTCTGCAGACTCATGCTATGTGCAGTATAAAATCACAGCTGCTCACAGAATAATGGAAAAAGTTTTCACCTGACTTAAAAAATATCACAATAGTTTGTTTTGCTTTCCTCAGAGTTCTGTGACATGCAGTATTAAGTGGCATTTGCTCTTACCACCAATAACTAAAGACCTTGCCAAAAAAAAAAAAAAAAATCATTATTTAAATCTTTGAGACTGCAATTCTAACAGATGCTAAAACAAAGAGGCACCTTAAGTAGGAAATTTTCCTCAGGCTGCAGACGCAGCTCACTGACTGACTGACGAACAGCATTTTCTAGCTTTGGGTCTCTCTTCCTGGGCACATCCAGCTGTGGAAATAGGTCACTGATCAACCCAAGGAATATTGGAACATCACTGGTCACTATCTTAGGCAGGTTGAAGTCCCTGAGTGCCCGCATCAGCACCTGGAGAGAAAATAATGGCATCACAGTTTGATGCCACAGGGCATAAACTCAACTATAAACTCAAATTTGTGGAAATAACAAGCCACGGCGCTGCACACCATTCATTTATATCTGCAAGAGTTGAGACACTTCCCTGTGAACAACAGCTTTCATCAATGACAACAAAGTGATACACACCTGCTCCTCAGGTCTGCTACGGTCTTCTCTCTTCAGAGATCCGGCCACAACCAGGACTGATTTGATAGCCCTTAAACCCCAATCATAATGATCCTAACAAAAACAATATTAATTTATGTGACTTATTAAACAAGCATAAGAATATGCACCATTCAAGTGTTTTCATATCAGTATGACATAAACAGCCAGTATATGTCATACTGATATTAAGCTGATTAAGCTGAGGGCTAGATTAAAAGAAAAATTCAATGACGATTTAGAGTGAAAACATTTTTAGTCTGGGGAACTGTCTCAATGCCTGAATATCTAGGAACCTTGTATTTATCATGCAATCACAAAAATCAGAACAAAGAGCTCCATGCGGTATAAGCAAAAATAGCAGGTGTTTTTGTACTACATTCACCATACTATGCACAGAAGACCTGGAACATAAATAGGAAGGGTATGGTGATTAATCTTCACAGCCAGGATCTGATGAATGGGACTGCTGCATTTCAAAGTCAGAAAAGTTTTTAAGACGCTATTTGTGGATTACAGTAAAAGGTAGAACATACTGCTGACCCCTATAAGGATGCTGATAGCCAAATGTAATTCCTAATCTTCACAGAGTTTTCTTTTAAATTTCACTCTGACTTTTTAAAGTATGTACTAATCTGAAAGCAGCACAAGAAATAGTCATATTACACTGAATGTCCTGACAAATTGGTTATGTGTACGTACTTGTTTGGACAGAAGCTCTTTACAAAGAGTGTAGAGACTGATGAATTTGCGTGCCAGCAGTCGGGCATCTATGAATCCTTCAGCCACCAACATAATCTCACAGATGAGTTCAAAGTCTGGGATCACCATTGCACAGGGCCTGAACATTTAATAAATTGGCCAATAATTAATCCAGGAATTTTTGACATTTACTTATTGTACTCTAAAATCTCCCATGCCTTTCATTATATTGCACCTGAATAGGGCCTTGAGGTTCTCAGGGAGCTCAGCTCTCCCAGCATAACCTGGGTTCAAAGTGATGAAGATTCCCACTGTTGGCTTCAGTTCAATTTCCTCTCCCAGAAAATGGAACCTACATATACACAACAGCAAATGTTAAATGCTAAATGGATGCTTAGACAAAACTCAGACAGGATTACTGAACAAATGAATAGACAGAATAGATCATCTATGTGATTAGTGTCCCCATAGTGTAGTGGTTTACACATTTGCTTTACAAATGAAAGGTTCCTGGTTCAATTATAGGTAGAGATACAAGTCCTTCTCACCATGGAGGGTTGTGTCAGGAAGGGCATATGGCGTAAAACCTCTGCCAAATTATCAATGCTGTGGCAACCTCTTGGGGTGAATACAAGGGAGCAGCCAAAGGTACATTTCTAGATAGTGATTACTCTAGAACCATGTCAACATTCTACTATATAATCTTAACTTACATATACATCAACATTTTAGAAACTTACAAGAAAGTCTGGCTCCTTGGAAGCAGGATATGAACAAATTGGGGTGGCTAGAGACTTTTGCACAGTACTGTACCTCTGTTTTTTGTTGCGTACAGCATCCTGTATAGTCTTGACCTGTACAGCTACTACAGACAGAACGTCCACTGAGATCCTGTTGAATTCATCAAAGCAACCCCACACTCCTGTCTGAGCCAGACCCTTATAGATGTTACCTATAGACTGTGGAAGAAACGTGAGGAAGAAAGTGAGAGGTTCAATTGAGGAATAAATATCAATGACAATATAAACAGAGTGAATGTGGTATACAGTGGGTACGGAAAGTATTCAGACCCCTTTAAATTTTTCACTCTTTGTGTCATTGCAGCCATTTGCCAAAATCAAAAAAGTTCATTTTATTTCTCATTAATGTACACTCAGCACCCCATCTTGACAGAAAAAAACAGAAATGTAGAAATTTTTGCAAATTTATTCAAAAAGAAAAACTGAAATATCACATGGTCATAAGTATTCAGACCCTTTGCAGTGACACTCATATTTAACGCACATGCTGTCCATTTCTTCTGATCCTCCTTGAGATGGTTCTGCTCCTTCATTGGAGTCCAGCTGTGTTTAATTAAACTGACTGGACTTGATTAGGAAAGGCACACACCTGTCTATATAAGACCTTACAACTCACAATGCATGTCAGAGCAAATGAGAATCATGAGGTGGAAGGAACTGACCAAGGAGCTCAGAGACAGAATTGTGGCAAGGCACAGATC
>VUQH01036309.1:6175-17288 GCA_015106775.1 Etroplus canarensis | reverse complement strand
TGCTTATTTTCATTTACGCAATATTAACCGATTACGTCCTTTTCTTTCCACCCAGTCTGCGTCTATTCTTGTTCATAGTCTTGTTACTTCCTGTATTGACTATTGCAATTCTCTTGTATGGTCTCCCTTAAAAATCCCTCCATAAGCTTCAACTGGTTCAAAACTCCGCTGCCCGTATTATTACCAGAACCCCCTCTTATTATCACATCACTCCTGTTCTTCAGGAGCTTCACTGGTTTCCTGTGAAATTCCGAATAGTATACAAGCTTCTTCTTCTCACTTTCAAGGCCCTTCATAACCTTGCTCCTCCTTACCTTTCTGACCTGTTAAGCACTATCTCTCCTGCCCACTTACTTCGATCTTCTTCTTCTTTATTCAACTTGTTGTGCCTTCTTTTCGCCTCAGCACCATGGGAAGCAGAGCCTTCAGTTGCTCTGCTCCCAGGCTGTGGAACTCTCTACCCCCAGATATAAGAAACATTAGTTCTCTCCCCCAGTTCAAATCTCAACTAAAAACCTATCTGTTCGAATCTGCATATTCACTGTGAAACTATTGTTTGTAATTTTATCTTGTGTTCCTTGTTTTTATTGTTCTCCGTTTGTTATTTTTCTATTATGTGTTTTATTTTATTGTTAAGTGTCCTTGGGTGTCTTGAAAGGCGCTTTTAAATAAAATTTATTATTATTATTATTATTATTATTATTATTATATATGAAGCAACTACCTGTAGTCTGGAATCCATAAATATCTTTGATAAATGGGTTTCCTCATCCGTCATGGTTTCCAGACCATTATCTCAGCCTGTTTTTTTCCTGGGTCTTCTATAAGATTGCTTAGTCTTCATTTAGTCTTAAGCAAATGAAATGCATGCTCTATCAGGCTGAGATGAGGGGACTGACTTCCCTGCTGCTAAATGTTGAGTTTCATTACCTTTAAAACCTGTTCAACTGTTTTAGCATTATGTTTTGTTTTATTGTCCGTCTATACAATGGGATGGTGTCCATTCAACGTTTTGGCATTTCAATTAATCCAAGCAGACAGTACGCACCTATTTCGTAATCCAGTTTTCTGTTACATCATCAATAAACAGCAGTGACCCAGTGCAGCTGTCAGTTATATATCCTTATTCCTTTACACTGCCTCTGCTGTGATTTCCTGATGATGTGGTGGATTATCCTGTGATCATCCACGGCTGATGTCAGGAGCAGATGCAAAAGGTTTACCAAACTCATGATTTGGCCACTCTTAATTTTCCTGCTATCTACAGTTTTGTTTTGGTTTTGCACATTAAAGATGGCCTGCTTTCCTTGCATTGAGAGCAACTTTGAATGCATGTTGTAGGTGGACAGCGACAGCTTCCACCTGCAAGTGCCACATTTGGAATTCGAGATTTTTTACATGCTAAAGAGGTGGAAATGAAAGAAGGAATAGCTCATATCTTTCCATAAAAAAAATGCTTTTCAATCAATTGTCCAAGTACCTTCAGTCCCTTAAAAGCAAAGCTTTTAGAAACTGTAATTCCTAAACCTTTCATTCAGTTTTGACATGAACACCGCTAGATTAAAGCTGAGATTCTGCAAAATAGGTCACTTTTTAAGTTTTAACTGTAACTATGAGATGTTTTTGGTAAACAGCTGAAATGACAAAAATTCTGTTTGTCCTACTTGTAGACTTCTGATGTTATCCCAATATGTAAATGACTTGAAATCACAGAGCATGGTACGGCCCCTTTAAAGAAAAAGCATGGAAACACGTATGTCTTGATTGGTAATTATCGCACTAAGGTCACTGTACATACCATATAATTATCTGTGATCATTTGAGAGCCATTTCTGAAGGTCAGTCTTTCTGTGTTCTGAGTAGGACTCCAAAGGCTTGTGATGGTGTGCGTACAAGCCTATGTCACCACATATGACTCCCCTTACTAAATACTACTTATACTACAAAAATTCAGTGAAAAAAGAAAAAAAAGAGTAATAAGTCTTATTCCTTTCTATGTTACCTCATCACAAAAAACTGCCCTTGCATGTTCATGTTGGATGATTTGTGGCGTTATTGGTGACCATATCTGCTTTAGTTCCCACTGATGTGAAACAGCTGATTTTTTTACTGATCCTTTCAATCACAGTCAGCATCTTGTAGACAAACACATTTTTCCTTCTCTTTGTCATGTACACACATTCATACAATTGCATGACTTCCCTCCTCCCTATTAACACCACTTGCCTATAGGGAGATGGCAAAGTTAAGTGAGCTCTCCATCTGTTAAATTAGAGAGTGTCAAAACTTTTAGCTGCTGAGTGATCCAGAGACATAATCCCATGTCTCTCTGGGTAATGAATTGTACTCATGCTAATTAGCATGCACATGGCCAGAAGTAGCACTGAGAATGTCCTAATCAAATAGACTTGCAGTTTTGCAATGTCTGTGGTTACTTTCATCTCTCTGCGGCTGGCTGGCTGGGCCTTGGATAAAACCTTCGGTGCTCACATTTCCCTAATGTGTCCCACTGAAGGAATCACTTTTGTTGGCAAGTATAGAACAACTTTAGATATTATTGCAGAGTGTTGGATGGCATGACATAGCAGTCCCTACTTGCAGTCAAAAGCAGACATACTGTAAATGTACAATTTTTGCAACTGGTAAATATTTTATATTGCTGGACAACTTCAATTTTAAGGAAGTGACACTTGACACACTTTATATGGATGACAGATCAGGCTGTTCACTGAATTTCACAATCACACAATATAAAAATAGATCTAATTAATAAACAATAACAAGAAAATAATGCAAAATAGGGATACATGATATATTGAGCTACATAACATAAGCATGCATTATTCACTGATAAGGTACTGAAGGAAATACTGAAGCACAAGGCTGATGGAACAGAATGATGTTATACATATACTCGAGAAAAAGATGAAAGTGCTTATCATTACTAAGTACAATAAAATATGTGACCAAGGAGCGAATATAAGCAATTAAAGAAACGTTATGTCATTGGGGTGGCAGTGGCTCAGTCCGTAGGGAGACTTGATTTTAAGCCAGAGGGTTGCTGAGGGCTGCCAGCTCACGACCCGCCTGGACCTGGAGGCCAATTCAAGACCCACTTATTCAAGACCTATTTGAGATCCTGTTCTGGACTCATGTATGATTGGAGGCTGGAGAAGCTTCTGCTTTGGAAGTACCCTGCACGTTGATAAATGATACTGGGTAGGTACCCAGTGTGTTGATAAGTGCAGCAGAGGATCCCAGACCAAGTGTCACTAACCCCAACCCATATGTGACGAGTAGGGAGTGAGAATGTGTTCCTCATGCTGTCAACCTGGTGTCCCGTTTCTACACAGCAGTTAGGCTTTACACTTCACACAGTCGCAGATGTGAATGGTGATTCTATAAACTGATATAGTGCAAAATAACTGTTTCTTTTTCTCCTAGCATTTTTGCATTTGTAAGATTAAGATAATTGGTTATAATATTGATAACAGCAATAACAAACGGATGATTATCAGCCCAGGAATTTTATATTGGTGCATCTCTAAAAAATAGTAAAACAGATGCTCAAACCTTCATTTCCTGAATCAATATTTACACCATATGCATGGGTATTATCAGTCAGTGTGATAGTCGATAGAATGATAGTATAATAATGAGAGCTAGAGCCATGGAGAAGTCTTCACCAGTGAACGAGGCAGAAGCGTCTGTGTTGCTAAACAGTGGCTATAATAGAGGCCAAGGATTAGATGGCAAACTTTATACCTCTGCACCCACCCACACACACACACACACACACACACCCACACACACACACACACACACACACACTGCATTTCATCAGGACTTTATCTGGCCTTTTATTTGCCTTTATCGAGCATGGAGGAGGCAGCCCGCTCGGCGCTAACAATGTCGGGCTAAAGTCATTTCACACAACACTACTTGGTCATGTAAGCTGACAACTTTTATATTCCCTTATGTCCTTGGCTTGCTCTGTCGTGTGGGCTTATCTAGGGTGAGCAGTGGCGCAACCAGTTGGTTTTCAGCACCACGACATGCCACAGAGTGGGGTAAATTGTGCTAATTTCAAGCCTGGAGGAACCATTACTTGGAGGTGAGCATAACTCGTAGTGGCAGACAAAACTGCTTAGAAAGAGGGAGCGCACATTGCTTGTGGCTCTACTACATGCTGGACTGGGTTTAAATGTTCAATACTGGGCATTGGTGTGGATCAGTGGTTTCACATGGTATTTATTCTTTCGTGACAAAGAGGGGTTGGGAGTTGTATGTGTATCTGTGGTGATGGTGCTTTTTGGTTGGTGGAGTAAGGGGTTCATATGCAGAGTCTTTTAATTAACCTCATGCCCCGTTACTATCCACGCCGCCAGGACACTGTTGACCTTACACCGATTTATGCTGCAATAAAAGTGGCAGGGTTATGGAAATACAGGCTGATGTAGGACGTGACAGAGAGGTTGCTGGACCAACCTTTAACAGGCTGACTGAGGCCATTATCCTTGATGTCAGATGAAGAGGTGTGAGATGGAAATGCCCCTTGCATTTCATGCTTCGCTACTTGCTTAATGCAGGGACAGCACCCAGGGAGATGAACTAATAGTGGACACTCAAATGTGTTCCGTTAACTTAAGGCTGACTCAGACATGTACACAAAAATGTCTTACTCATCTTTTGAGTAAGGAATAAAACTAATCAACTCAAAAAGCTCCCTTTAGGTTTATGCTTCATACACTGATTTTTTATATACTCTTGTCCATGCAAGTGGGGTTAGAACCAATCATTGTTTTAAACAAAATTGCAAACTGATTCATAAATTAACCCTTTCATGCATGGTAGTCACTTCAGTGGATAGCTAACTTCTTTAATATGCATGTGTTGCTAAAGAAGCATCTCATTCAACACAGTGTACATTTTTGTGTCACCGAGGTCATGTTTGGCCCTTGTCTTGGAAACCATCTGAAATAAATGGTTTTGCAAAAGTTTAGGAGCACTAAGAATATTTCATATTTTTTGCAAACTGTATCATATTATATTATTGTTTATTAAAATACACATTTTCTTGGTTGAAAACTCAAATGCATGCTGTCCAGCAGAGCGGAAATATAAATAACTATGACTGTATGAATTTTTCACTTTATGAATTGAAGTGAAAAGAAAATTCACTCGGCTTGTACTTTTCATACCTAAAGGGTATAGAAAAAAATATTGACTGAAGATGTCATAAGTAATGTATAAAAGGGTTAATCTTTTTGTGCAGATCTGGCTATAACTGTGAAAATGCCTAACACTATATGACTTTTTTTTGTCAAAAAATAATCCAGGATGTCAAAGTATTCAACCTCCTGTCACCAGCAGAGGTGGAACTGGTAAAAGGTTGAAACATTTGTTGGAAAAAAAAAGTCAAATTAATTCAATTTAAATGGTAAATGGACTGGTACTTATATAGCGCTTTTCTACTCTAACTGAGCACTTAAAGTGCTTTTTACTACAAGCCTCATTCACCCATTCACACACACATTTATACAGCGCTTTATTCTAAGCCTTAAGTGCATTTTTAACTATCACGCACACATTCACACTCCAATGGATGCAACGGGAGCAATTTGGGGTTCAGTGTCTTGCACATGGACACTTCAACATGTAGACTGGAGAAGTTTATTATTATTATTATTATTATTATTATTTTCCACATGAGCTAGTAAATAAAATTATTGTATATGTAGGGTGACCTGGTCATTCTAAATTAAAATTTTCTAAGTTAGTTATTTTTATTGTATATAGTATTTGCTCTGCCTTTTCTTGCAAGTATGATCTCTTTCCATAGTTGCCATATACCATTAAAAAATTAGTAAACTATGTCTGAGTTATTTTACACTTCTTTTCTTAATATGTCTTGCTTCTACATCATTATATTATTCTTAATCTAAATTGACATGGGGCACATACAGCGTATGAATTACTTAATAGAAGAACTGTCATAACTGAATTAATACTACGGTGTATGAAAGAAGAAAAACAAGGGAGGTCACAACAATCTAATTCCATTTTGGATTGCTTCTGTCTGAGCGGATTCTGAGTGATGATGCTTGATTGAATATTGTGCTTTTTTTCCCTCCTCTCTCTGCATTTCTAAATCAATTTAAAATTGTGATATGGGTCCATTCAGCAGTACATAATTATCTTGTCATTCCAGTTAATTAGCTTCCTATAAGGACTTACTGCCCACAAGGTAACTGCCTATCAAACAGCAGGGCAGATGACTACATTATAAGATGACTTCAGGGAAGCGCACTTGGGTCAAAAGGTAGGTCTCTTTCCCTCTGGAGCTGTACACTGTAAACCTGGGGTCAGGCTGTATTCAAACTCTTTGTCATGCATATTAATAAAATACCTAGAGTAAGTCATGAGAAAGCATGTACTATATGAGCATAGACAGACATATGGATTTATGCAGGAGGACATAAATTAATAATGAAGACTAAAAGTCATGCACATATTTGGGAGAAATATGTTAATTCTGTAATTTCTATATATTTATATACTTTTTCCTCATGCTTATCTCACTTTGGAAAGTATTTAATGCATGCTAACTGAATGCAATCTCACTATTAAACCAAGGAATCTTCATATCTGTCTGGCTTGGGTACTCCACTATTTGAATAAATAAACATAGGGCTGCAACACACAGTAATGATTGTTTCAGTTTTGAATAATCTGTCTTGACTGATTAATTTTTTCATTTACTGATTAATCAGAAATGCTTGTTTTTTCAGCAAAAAGTGCCCAGTGTTTAATAAACAAGAACATCAACAACAAATAAACTGCACACATGTTTGGACATCAGCTTAAGTGTTGAGGTTGATAGCTACTTTCTTCAGAGAATGAAGACACTGGTAGTGGGAGAACTTTTCTTCACACCTTTTTGCTAGAAGGCCTTATAATAATAATAATAATAATAATAATAATAATAATAATAATAATCTTGTCCTTCTTTTTCTTCTTCTTTGGGCAGCTCCCATTAGGGGTCGCTGTAGCAGATCATTTGCATCCATCTCCAGCTCTGCATGCCCTCCTTCACTACATCCATGAACATTCTTTGTTATTTTTCTCTTTTTCCCCTTCCTGGCAGCTCCATCTTCAACATCCTTTGTCCAATATGCTCACTATCCCTCCTCTGAACATAATAATTTATTTCATTATTTATTTTCCATGCATCTCCATAAATGTGCAATAGCGTTTTGGTCAGGGCTGTGGGAGAGTTATTTTAAGAATTATGAATTTTAAGATTTTCCCCTAGACAGATTACTTTCTACGTAGACATCATCATACTGCTCAGAAATTCAGCTCTATTTTTCTGTCAGGGTCAAAACACACTTCTACGCTTTATCATATTCTTGGTGTAGGCTAGTTTACTTGTCCCTTTGGCTTTCTGACTTTCTACCACCATATACACGAGGGTTGAATTTGGAATTACAAAATAACACACTAAAACTGGATGATTTCTGGACTGTTGGATAACTGGGTAAGAGAATGGATGGATCTTGAGTGGTACAAATGATTTCCACCATATCGCACATCTCCTAGTCCAATATGGTTTTATCCTTTAGTCTGGACCCACTTGATTTTTGCTTTTTAACTAACCACTTCCAATGCCCCAGCAGATTAAGTAATAGGCAATTAGAACTTATCAAATGCTTTCATTTACTTTACTTTAATACTTTTCAGTTACTGTGCACATGCCCTTGAACAAAACTAAGAATGATAATTTCAGGTCTTTTTTCAGGTCTTTAGTAGTAAATAACAGTAAATAGTTATGGTTTACATCTTAACTCTCAGCAGGCAGATAGCTAGCTAGCTAGCTAGATAGATAGATAGATAGATATCCTGCTTTAGTAATAGCTTACAGCAATATTCATTGATCAGCTACATGTTTTGACTGGATGTTCTGGAGATTGGGTAGGATGAAGCAGCTTATGTAAGCAACAGCTGAAGTCATCAGGGAAGGCATACATTCAGCCATACATCTCTGTTAGAAAGAAGTGATATTACCAATATCGACATAGTCACACACTGTGCTTAAGCACATCCATGGACTCCAGAGCATGACAGATGCTCCTGCAGAATGGCAAAACATCACTGCTCTGCATGAACATCTGTTCATTATAATGAAAGTCCTATAGCCTATTACCAGTTATAAAAAATAACTGTAATCTTGTACCATAATGACACTCAAGCTGAGGAAAATAGAAAAAAATGTATGTTCAAATTATTTTTCAATTAATTTAATTATGTTATATTATATATGCAGGTAAAATTAGCATATATTGTAGGTCTTGAGATGAAAGGAAACCATTAAAATTCTCTTTAGTATATGTACTGTGCATAGACAAGAAACAAATGCAGCAGGAATTCATTGCAAATATTGCAATTTTTGATAATTTGCCATACACAAAGTAATTTGTAAACTTAAATTAATCATCTTGAACCTTAGATTATGTAATTTGTTTCCATACTGTAAAAATTAATCTTATATAGAAAAAAAAAATGCTCATTTAATGAATACATTCAGACCTACTACTCGCATATTTGTTTGTGTCTTCATGCCACTAAGGAGAGGTGGAAAGGCTGTTAACATAATGCCAGCATATAACTACATTACAAAAAGTAATTTGGTTAATGTGCTGGTTTATTTAGGTATACATCAAGCAGGCAAGCAACATTACCATCCATCCATTTGGAGTTGTGCTTGTTGTCACACGTTGAATTAAATTATAATGATCACAATCCAGCAATGAAAAAAAAAATCAATGAAGGTGCAAGAGTATATGGAAGACACAGGGGTAGTGCGAACCCTCCCCACTAAATGGTGACTCCAGTCCACCTGTGACCTCCAAAGAATTAAAAAATAATGGTTATGAATAAGGGATGGGGACTTTACATAGAACTCAAATTCATAAATCAGTGTAAACTGTGCTTGATAAGATTCTAAACTATTGCTTGCACAGTGTTGAATTTTATCAATCCTTTGTAAACCCAGGGCATAATACTTTTTCCTGAGGTGGTGTAAAAGCAAGGATTTAGAGATGCAATCACTGTCATCCAGGTGTCAGCTGTTCACTTCCTGGGAGATTTGTTTTCACGTGGTACAAACATGAAAAAGAAAGTACACTATGGTCTTCTATATCAAGAAATAATAACCTAATTTTAGGTGTAAAACGACACACAGTAGATTCCACCGTATTGTTATGTATTAAATAACAACAAAGCCAAAATAGAGAAGCCATGTTTGAAAAACTGAGTCAGTTTAGTCCACTCTTACTGCTTCAATTCACTGAGGGTTGCAGCCACCCATTTATGCACAGCTCTCTCCTACTACTGTACAGCATTTCAATCAAGATGACGTCTGGAATTTGACTGGGCCATTGCAACACCTTGATTCTTTTTTCAGCTGTTGTGTTGGTGATTTGCTGGTTTGTTTGGAATCACTGACCTCTTGCATGACCCTTGGGCTGAGCTTTACCCGTCAGACACATAACCTCGCATTTTACTCTAGAATACCTCCTCTGATGCTGTTAGCCAACAGGGTGCCAGTGGACACTATGCTACTGTTGGCCGAAGACAAAGGAGGAGGAGGAGAGGGGCAGAACGTGTTAGGAGGCAGAGAGAGAGAAGGAATGGCAGGAGGGTGGAGGTGACAGTAGGAACTGTAAGTGTAGGGACTATGACTGGTAAAGGAAGAGAGCTGGCTGATATGACGGAGAGAAGGAAGATAGATATATTGTGTGTGCAAGAAAATTCTTTGAAAACAGCTTCTGCGTTCCGACTTTGAGGTTTTTTTTTGTTGAATTAATAATGACATTGTGTAATATGCCATGTTTTGTTGTTCATCTAAGGTTGTATTTACCTTGTTTTAAAACCTGCTAAGGATCAAGTGCTTTTTTTGGTTATGTCATAATACTTAGAGCTAAAACAAACAACAAACAATTTTATTCATCCTCAGATGGGGAAATACCAAATCACCAACACTCTTAATGTCAGTTGTTACACACACACACACACACACACACACTCTTTTACATGGAACATTCAGTAGTGAGGGAGGTTGGTGAGCGAGGCTGCCCATTACAAGCACCAGGGAGCAATGCAGGGGGTTCCGTGCCTTGCTCAAGGGCACCTCTACAATGCTCAGGGGGTGAGCTGTCTTTTTCATGACTGCTTTAGGCAGTAAAACTACTTGAATATGTTTAGAAAAATATTGCAATTTATGCAAAATACCAAGTCACAGCATTAATCCTACACAATGAAAATTTGTGACAATAAGGTGTCTTGACCAAAACAGATCTTGAGTTTGGAATGGGACCTTGTCTTTTAAGAGGAACCTGCAATTTATTTCTTGTAGGTTGTTAAGAATGCTGTGTTTTTTATTTCTTATAATAAAGGATATATGAGGTACAATCATAAGTTAAATGACTGAACAAACATGATTTAAATTTGGCCACCACTGCCTCTGAAATAGTCACCTTGTGTGGCAATCCACTAATCCCAGTGCTCCTGCCGTATCAGTAGTTCTCCCTTAAAATCCTGCTCTGCAAATGCTTCCAATACCATTTGTGATGAGGGCTGGATATGCACCCCTGTATCTACTTTAAGAAACAGGAGGAAATGTAATCAATTGCCAGTGAATTACTAGAGAAACTCATGTATTGCAGGCCCCAATGTTGAATGTTCAATGTTAAATGAATGCTGACTCAGGAAAGTTACTTTTAGTTATACTTTCTGTTACTACAGTGCTGATATTTAAAGTTAGTTTTGCCTAGTTTTGATGATTTTACTAAGTAATTCTAAAAATTATTTAGAAATTCAAGACCAGAACTAGGCGAGGAAGCCAAAATGAATTAAAGGGAAACAAAAGTACAGAAAATTTAAAAAAAAATGTTATTCAGAATTGTTGCATTGAGTACATTCTGAATGGAAGCAACAGTCACTATTGATAGTTGTATTTTCTGCAAACAAAAAAGTGTTGAAAAAGTGGAAACTGTGTTGAAGTGTTGAAACTTTTGAAAAAAAAAAACAGTTGAAAGAAAATGCAGAAGAC
>VUQH01036306.1:5172-15641 GCA_015106775.1 Etroplus canarensis | reverse complement strand
CTAACTCAAACAAAACTGACCTGCCTAACGAGACAAAGGGAAAACTTAAATAGTGGATGATCAGCCCACAAAAACACAAAAAAGGGGTAAAACACACAAAAACCTAACTGAAACTAACATAAAAAATTCCACTTCCCCCCCATGATCCAAAGTTTTAGTATGACCCAATTTGCAGATCTCCATATAGGCTTGCTCCGCCCCTTTCCACCTCTTAGCTCATCAACCAAGGGAGTGGAAGCAGCTGCCACTGAGGTAACTCAGAAAACAGAGAGATTAAATCATACATACATAACAGTGTAAACTAAAATGTGCGCCCTTATTTTAGAACACAGTATTATGTGATTGTATAAATGCATTAATTCTAAACCAAACCCAATTCTTTATTACCCTGTAAATTAAATCCTATATTTAAAGAAAGAAAAATAGAAATGTAGTATTATGTATAAGCCTCTATTATAATACTGATGCTTGATCGATATTACCACTGTGTGGCTGTAACTGCAGCCATCACAGTCCTGTGGACCTGGAGAAGGCTTCCACCAACCCAGTGTCCTGGAGATTCCTATGTGGGGTACTATGGGAGTAGGGGGTACCATCAGGTCCTTGGCACAAGGTTAAGAATGTTTCCATTGGGTGTTGGACTCTTTCAGGTCTGCTTGCCCTGTGGATTTGGATTCTGTACCTCCCAATCCCAATTTGTCCATGGTTCTCACACTGTGTGAAGTGAAGATTGCAGGATCTGATTCACGAGTGAAGGGAAGGTGGAGCATGATCTGTATAGTTGGTTTGCTGTACCATCAGTGTAATGAGAATAGAGAGCAGAGTCAGAAAGTGATTACAGGATTACGATCTACAGTCCACTGGTGTGGACTGTAGATCGTAATCCTGTGGAGGTGGTTCAGCCATCTAATCAGGATACCTCCCAAAATACTTTGCCTTTGAGATTTTGCCAGCTGTCATAAGATCTCCATGCAGACCCTGAACTTCCTAAAGAGATTAAAAGTCTCACCTGGCCTCAGAGCTTCCTGGGATCCCCATGGGGGAACTGGAAGCCATTGGCGAGGAAGAGGATGTCTGGAATAGCCTGTGTAGCCATTACAGCCAAACTTCAGATAAGTGCAAGGAATTAGATGGATAGAAACACTGCAGCCTTACTAATTTTAGTGGCTGTTTAAAATGTAGTTACCCCGAGAAGAAATAAAATTTCAAGGAAACTCAAATCCTTAGAAGTCAAACACTAATGAACACTGTACATGCATATATTAACCTCGAAGGAAAGAATTCCTTCCAAATTTTCACACTTAGAGTTGTGCAATATGACTACAATTTCATATTATTGTTAATAGTTAATATAACAAAAACACTGGAAGGACTCTTGTTTTTACATTTTGAATTATATACTTAAAAATGAATGGTACTCTTTCATATGTGATTATTTTTCTCCTTTTATAGAGAACTGGGCAAATGTTTAGGAATGCAAACAATATAAAATATCATTTTAAAAATATGAATCACTTTTTTAAAAAATGAATACATGCCTAACATACAGTAGATATTTGTGGATAAAATACCAAATGTAAGCATGAAACTTATCAAGCCTAAACACTAGCTGTGAAAGAAGTCATGCTGGTAGTCCTGTTTCTGCCTTAATCCATGTGGTGCTGTGTAAGACTGCAAACTATTACCCAAATGATGAAAAATTATTGTCGTAAACAGTAGGGATGTGTGCGACCAGTTGACTAGACATTTAAATGCTGCTGCTCTTGCTAGTTGTCACCAGTGTTCCCTCTAGGCTGCGTGCATTAGATTAGACATTAGACAGATTGGAGATATATATATATATATATATATATATATATATATATATATATATGAAAGATGTTATGACACCACCTAGAATTAACCGCTGGCTGCGCCTCCCTGGCAAGTTGTAAAAAAGCAAAGTGGACGACCAGTGGACAGATGGCAGTTGCTGGAAGCAGCATGATTCTGCAGAACTTCAATATGGAGCTCTCAACCATATATTTTGCTCCCCAAGTTGACAGTCATCAAAACTTCTCCTCCTCTAAATGTTGATATTCTGTTGAAAACTAAGTGCATCAATACTAATCAGTGGAAACCCTAAAAATTTTGATAAACATTCTCCTCATGTCCATAAATGTCTACAGTTTGTTCAATACATTGCTCTGTTACATTTACATAGTCATCTTCATCGTTACTGCTTTCTTCTTTGCCGGTGTCTTCCTCCCTATTGTCCTCTTTAGTCACAGAACACCGTGTAGTATCATTGGGCTCCATGTTCACATAGTCAAAAGAATCAGTGTCATTTTCCTCTTCTGTTTGTTCTGCCTGTTCTCTGTCTATTGGGTCAACATTCACATAGTCCCTTTCCTCGTCCTCTTCCTCTGCCTCCTGTTCCTCATCCTCATCCTCATCTTCATCATCATCTTCATAATGGTTTGTGACAGTGACTGAAACATAAGTAGCAGAATAGAACTTTTTTTTTCTTTTTTCATAATATGAGCATCGAAATCTAAATGTTTTGTTCTGGTGAGCACTGACTTTGGGGTTGGACGTGGTCTTCAAACTGTTTTGCCCGTCGTCTTCTTCTGAGGACCAGACACACCACCAACAAGATCAGCAGGATCACAGCAGATACTGAAGAGACTGGCAGCAACCAAGGAACTAAGAGAAAAAAAAACATTTGCAATATTTTCTGTTGTCACATCTGCACCTCTGAAGGCTGCAGGAAGTATTAGCATCTCCTTGGAGTTCCTCCAGAATCTGAGATCTAGCTCTTGGGGTTTTTGAAATTTCTTTGAGTATTGAACAGCTTGACCTTGGAGTGATTTTACTAGGGCATCCACTCCTGGGAAAATCAGCACACTGTCTTCGCACACCTGAATGCTCCAGATCATTTATTTACTGAAATCTTCAGTTACAGTTAATCTCTACAAAATACCGTCACACAGCCCAGCTCACTGCAAACTAGCTAGGCACCAATTCAGTTTCAGTTATGATCACCTTTCCCTACCATAAGTACAGCATCTCAGCTGCTGATACCGACCACCATTAAGACTTCCTCTTTACTCCAAGCTTTTTGTTGGTTCTCATTCATGTTTTTAAGTTTTACTGATCTTTCTTTTCTTTATGTGCTTCTTTATAGTGATTTGTGACCAGCGATGGGCAATATGCATAAAGTCAAATTGTCATTCTACATTCTCGTCCGCTTTATCTCCTTGTATAAAACTTGATATATGGAAATGCTCATGTCACCTACCAAAACTGTACTTGTTATTAGCTCTCATTCTGGCTAAAGCTAAAAATGACTGTGTCCATGTGTAAAATTTTGCTTAAATCTCTGCTGTGTCAACGTGTATAGTCTTATAACACTCCTAGCATAGTTGGCGTAAATATCCAAATATTTATGGAACTAATTCTATGAAGTGACTGCATAATACATCTCACCTGAACACGCAATGACCACATCCTCATTGTCTCCACAGTTATGTTTCCCAGATCCTCCGTGCTGACACTCTGTTAGAGAACTTTCATTTCCATAACAGGTCACATTAGCAAACCAGATTTGTCCTGTTCCTTGACCAAAATGAGGTGACTTAAGGTCACTCAGCACTGTCCCACAATTCAACTGTCTGCAGACCACCTTGGCATTGTTTGGTCCCCAATTACCATCACAGATTCTTTCCCAGCTGTTGTTGTGATAGATTTCAACTCTTCCAGAGCACAGAGTAGACCCAGGCCCCATCAATCTGATCTGACCTTAAGGAAAAAGAAGACATTGCTCAGTACTTACTACATTTAGATATTTAACCAAAACTATATCACGTGAAGCTCATTTTGTAAATCATGACTTACCGGGAGTAGCTGAAGATGACATAGAAAGAGCAGAAACTGTAAAAGAGTGAAAAAAGGTAATTATACTCTATGAAAGTAGATTCTGATATAGATTCACTAAACAAAGGAACAGCTAAAAGGAAATTTAACTAAACAGTCATTTTCAGTCCTCTGACCCATTCTGTACAGAAAAGATAAAATAACCAAATGATTTAAAATGTATCTTACTTATTGCCAAATAGCAGAAAGTTCTCTCCTGTGTTGCCATGTCTGAGGCAAAAACATTCTCTGTGCAAAATGAGTCATCAGTGACAGATAACTGAAGTTGTTAATGTGTGTACAGAAACTCTTCACACTGTCTGAAATGTGTTTCTTAAAACACTTCCTTCTTTTTTGTAAGCTTGCTCAAGTGAGAAATTCACAATACAATGGACAAAGACTGCAACATTAAAGGAATGGATTCATTTAAGTTATGCAGTATGTGCAAAATTGCTGAACTGGTTGCACTGTGAAATATGGTTAAGGTAAAGAAAAATAAGTGTATGTAGCACTAGATTCCCTTAAACACCTAAGTACTAAATAAAGTGAAGGTCACTGACCGTCCTTTTTAATCACTGAAAAAATGCACCCATGATCTGCTGAACATTAGGTGCACAGAACTCATCATTACCTCATCTGCCTTTTCTTGTCAAAAGATAATAAAATAATCCCTCCTAGTTCAACACTGAGCTGCTTTGTGTAACTAACAACTCTCATGTTGCTTTTTAATTGCTGTGTTTAGAGTCTTGCAAATTATTTATAATATGCATCAGTGCTGACCTTTGTTTTAAAAAAGTTTTATATGTACAGTTGATTTTTAAAAAAGTGTAATGTGGACAATAACAAAATAATATCAATATTGCATTCCTTGTTCTGAATCAAACTAGCATCATTTCCCTGTTTTTGGTAACTCTGTGAACCACAATGGGTGGAGAGCAGCAACAGGGTAACGTACTGTATGTAGAAGGGTATTGGCCCAGACCGATTAATCTTTAAAAGTTGCTGGTTTAAGATGAAAATGCAGATCTTATGATGTTTTATTAATTAATGGCTTATTTGCAAGAGTAACGAACAGTAAAACATTGAGAGCTGCAAACATCACATCTGTTTGATCTTCATAAGCAAACCAGGTGCTGCTGTGTAACAGGTTAATCTGGTTGTAGAAAAAGCAGACTCGCTTCCACTCCATCTGGGTGCAGATCATATGAACCGTAAGCTTTAGCTGTATTGTGGACAATCATCGAATCAGTTTATGGTATAGAGAGAGGGAGAACAACGAAAGCAAAAACGTTATCCAAAAACATTTTGCGATGTAGTAAACAGGCATGGGTGGAGTTGCCTATATTTGTCCATTGCTGTCAGTGTCAAACTTGAGAATATCACCTGATAAACTTGGAAATTTATTTTTTGTCCAAAACAATGCAAGCAATAAATTGTTGTTTGCAAAAACACAGGGACGTCTTTTAAAGATGGTGTATTAACAATGTTAATTTCCAGGATTGTCAGCATTGGGTCCTAAAAGGCTCGGTTTACAGCACATCTGTTCACCACCAACTGTAGGTCAGTGTTGCCAGTTAAGCTGTCACACCAGCTGCAGCTTACCTGAACAAGGGGCTGCTCCTCTTTCAAGCTGACAGCAACCAGCTGTCAGGTAAAACACATGGTGGAGGACTCCGAGTTTCAATCAGAAGCAGTCAAACATTTGATGTTGAACTGCAGGCCACACTACCTGAACCCAGAAGTTTACGGTTGAGTTTATTGTGGATGTTTCCAGTGCCTGTGAAAAATGTATTCAACCGCCCCAAATGTTTCACCCTTTTATTTTTCATCTTCTGCTTGGCCAATTGTGGGTGGAGCCTGTCCCAGCTATCATAGGGTGAAAGGCAGGGTACACTCTGGACAGGCTGCCAGTGTGTTTCAGAGCCAACACAGAGAGGCAAATAACCATTCGCGCACACATTCACACCTATGGTCAGTTTAAAATTGCCAATTAACATAACCCCCATTGCACGTCTTTGGAATGTGAGAGGAATCCGGAGCACCCAGAGAGAAACCCACCCAAGCACAGGGAGAACATGTAAACTCCACACAGAAGGGTCTGTTGGATTTGACCCTCTTGCTGTGAGGCAACAGTGCTAACCACCGCGTCACCGTGCCTTTTATTGCTTCAATAAATGAAATCATGGTCAATACAAATTGGCTTTTTTGACAAGAATTTGACTTCAATATTTCAACCTTTGGCAACAGCCACAGCACTGAGTCTGTGTGGCTATGTCTCCATAAGGCTGGCATATCTGGACACTCCAGTTTTTCTCCGTTCTTCCCGGCAAAACATATCAAGCTCTGTCAGGTTGCTCAGGGATCTGCTTGCACAGCTCTTTTCAAATCCAGCCACAAATTCTCAACTGGATTGTGATCTGGGCTTTGACTTGGCCAATCCAGAACATTCAGCTTGTTATCTTTGAACTATTTCTGTGTAGCTTTTGCTCTATGCTTGGGGTTGTTATCTTGCTTGGAAACAATTTTTCCCCCAATCTGTAATTCTCTTGCAGTCTGCCTCAGATTATCTTCCAGGATTTGGCAATCTTTTCTGCATTCATGTTCCTCTACCTTTACAAGCCTTTCAGGGCCTGCTGCTGAGAAGCTTTCCCAGAGCATCATCCTTCACAGAGATGGTGCGTTTATGGTGAAGTGCAGCGGCTGCTGTTTGCTAAAAATGGTGTCTAATCTGACATAGATCCTGCCACTCACAGAAAATGAAAGCGAGTATGTATTTTTAGTCAATGCATATTTTCATTCTGAAAATTTCTGTCTCGGAGTTCATCAACTCAGAGTGCAGGCGTCCACTCAGAATGTGTTTAACTTTGGCACCGTGACAGGCCCATTAAGTCTCCACACCAAAAGTGAAACAAGAAAACCTGCAAATGAAGAGGAACTCAGACATTTCACACCCCTAACTTAAACTTGCTGCTTACAGTTTGTCACAGCCTCTATGCCACTTTTTGCCCACTGCTGATATGTGTGTGTATGCATGTGTGTGTCTGTCTCTAAGTCTGCTTGTGTGTGTGTTTTATTTTTTATTTTTTTATTAATCACAGGTCTATGTATTCAACAAACGTTACTATAATATTCAATTAGAACATTATTTGTGTTTAAAATGTGAGCTGAGAGGGAGCTGCTAAAGGTACATTCTTTCTCTCTCCCAGAGTTTCTGTTTTGTCCTGATCTCTCTATGGTCTCCTTTCTTCTCTTCTGTCCCTTCACCCTCCAACCAGTTGAGGCAGTTTGCTGCCCCTCCTTGAGCCTGTTCTGCCAGAGGTCTCTTCCTGTAAAAGAGAGTTCTTCATCCACACCATCGCCAAATTCTTGCTCACAGGGGATCGTCTGATCGGTGGGATTTTTTTCTCTGATATTTCAGGGTCTTTACCTTACCTTAAATTCCCTTCAGGCAGCTGTTGTTGTGAATTTCCACAATATCAATAAAACTGAACTGAAGTGATTTAAACACCAGTGCACACTGAAGCACTTCACACATCCTAAAATGGTATCTTCATTAAATGGTAGCCAGAAGGTAGACTGTGCTTGCAAAGGTAATAGTACACATTCTTGCAGTTCTTTTTTGAGGTGCATTTTGAACTTGTAATAAAACCTGCAAATGCCGAAGTTGTTCTTTAATAGGCAGAAAAGCTTTCAACTGTGATGACAAAAAATTCAAGTTTAAACATGATAAACCTAGATTACTTAAAATAATATGCCACTGGAACACAGGAGTGAGGTTTGCTGAAAATGGGCCTCTGTATGCCAACTCATTAAAAACTGCTGGGTTGAATTTTAAGTTTGTTGATTTGTTTTCTATTATACCTTCATTTAGCAGCTGCTGACTAAACCAAAGTGCTAATAGAGTCACAGCCATTCTCACAGGCTGTTTACAGTGTCTAACATGTATCTGTTGTCACCAGTTGTCACATGCTGAGCTGCTTCGTGAAGACTAAAAATACTAGTGACGCTTTCAGTTACATGCACAGACAGACAGGCAGATAGATAGATAGACAGATAGACAACTGTTGCTTTAGAACACACAATTTCACACCTTCTTTAAGCCTAGATATTTTTTTCTACATACTGCATTCTATATCCCTAATGCCAGTCTTGCCTAAAGTGTGTGAAGGAAACATGACGGAGACACTGACCCATGCTCTGCCTTCTCTGGCTTTATATGGATAACGAAGCGAAATAGCCAATCAGCACTGAGGAGAAATCAGAACCAAGACCAGGTTACCTAAACAACAAAACAGGTCGACGTGCCCGAGCATTGGGCACGTGCCAAGAAAATATCCCTTACGCCACCAGCAGTCTGAAGTGTTGATACAAGACAGGATGGATCCATGCGTTCATAACTTTAGGCCCAATTTTGACACTGCTATCCAAATGCAATGTTTTTCTAATCTGCTATTGCCTAATTTTGGTGAGCCCATATTAATTGTATCCTCAGTTCGTAGTTGACAGTATTGGCACCCAGTGTACTGCTGTAGTGTGTTCAGAAATGCTCTTCTGCATACCTTGGTTGTAACAAGTAGTGATTTGATTTACTGTTGCATTAAATCAAAAGGTGATAGCAGTCACTCCTTTTCTTCCTTTAAACACATTTTTTTAATAGATTTTCTCTTTTACGTGTTGTGATTACACATGCTGTAGTCTTTTAGTGTGAGGTTATGTCTTTCACCTGACATGTTCATTATTTCTTTTCTCTTTTCTTTAGTCCTTTTACTTTCTCTGTATTCTGCCTTTGATTGTGTGTGAAAGCCACTTGTTTTTAAATGTAATTCTCACAATTCAAATCAGATTTTAGTCTCATGGGACCTTGATGTATATCACATTAATGACCTAAAATACCTCTAAAAACTGTGTATAATGTGTATAAATAATACATTTTCATATATATACTACCGGTCAAAAGTTTTGGAGCACCCCAATTTTTCAGTTTTTATTGAAATTCAAGCAGTTCCATGTCTCATTGTACTCTGAAACAAAAGCATAGAACAAACAAGCTACTGAGGTTCAAAAAGAAATCACAGAATATACCAAAATGTTTTCTAAACTGCTGACTCATCAAGTAGCCACCGTTGTATGTAACAGTTGAACACACTCATGGCATTCTTTCTGAAATGGAAATCAAATATTCTTCAGCAAGTGGATATAATGGAAAAAGGATATTGAAGATGGAGCTGTCAGGCAGATGGAGGAAGACCACAGAGAAGATTCAAGGATGTAGTGAAGGGGGGCATACAGAGATTCAGTATGACAGAAGAGGATGCAAGGAATAGGGTGAGATGGAGGCAGAAGATCAAAATAAATTGCATAATGTGACCATATATCTCAATGTCCTCTGCAGTTCCCTCAGGAAATTTACTTCTTCATTGTGCCATTATGTTTTTTGGACATGCTAAATCTGTGTAGATGTGACATACAGGCAGAGCTTCTGCTTCTGGCCCCTTAGCTAACAGGCCTTACAGCTTCATGTAATCCACATCAGTTTTCTGTTGTTAATTACAGCTGTCATCTAGTGGTTCAAAGAGACATTACAGAAAAAACATTCATAAATGGTAACGTTTTTGTCTTTTTTAGAAATCTGACCAAATTTGACATGGTAACCAAATCTCTCAGAAACACACATGTGCAGTAGGAGTAGAAGTTTGCAGCAGAAATAAATCGCAATTTTCCCAAAGCCAGAATGGATTGCAGGAGATCCTGTCTGATGACCCAACACTCTCTCTCTCTCTCTCTTTCTCTCTCTGTCTTGTTTGATCAGCCGATCAACCAAGAGAGGTCCAAGGAAGACTCAAAGACAAACAGCAGCACCGTGTTACTTCTAGGCTCTGTGTTGTCAACTAAATATTTACTTATAATTACTATGAATACCCATAAGCAGTATAACAACATAATAGCGAAGGTAGCGCCGGGCCACTCCGGAACCAAGGTGGTGCTTGCACCCCTGTGATTGTCCCTGGTTTTGACCCAGTTTTGACCCAATATTCTGGTGTTTGGGTGTGTGGACGCCGAGACGGTGGTGTTCATGTTCGAGAGTTGGAGGTTCGAGGATGACCAGACGCCGTCATAGCTCCGTCCACAGACGGTGCTAACTGGCGATCCGGCGGCGTTGTTTTTCATGACCTGCCGGGCAGCATCCGGAAACCAAAGTTTTTAGGTTCGGGGGGGAGTATCGTTGCAGGGCTGATGCGGCTGGGCGGTTTCCGGGGGCTCTGATCTCGGCTTGCGTGTGGACCGGGCCTTCAGTCCTTGGCGTCACCTGATGCCAGTGGCCATGGAAGAGGACATCCCGGGTGGGGCGTTGTGTTGTTCTGGAGGCTGGCCTTGGCCGGCCGGCATTACCCTTGTATGGGGCACTGGGTCGTGGGGGAACGCTATTTCGTTTCACTGCGTATTTATATGTAATTGAAATGACAATGAAGAAATCCAATCCAATTCTCTCTCTCTCTCTCTCTCTCTCTCTCTCTCTCTCCCTCTCTCCCTCTCTCTCTCTCTCTTTCTTTTTTTTTTTTTTTTTTTTTTTTTTT
>VUQH01036305.1:0-14531 GCA_015106775.1 Etroplus canarensis | reverse complement strand
TTAGGAAGGAAAAAAAAAAAAAAAAAAAAAAGATAAAAATAAAAAAAAAAAAAAAAAAAAAAAAAAAAAAAAAAAAACCAAGACTTTTTGCACTTTTTGCATGCGTTACGTTATCATAAAATCTGTTGGGTGTATTTTATTCTCACACAGGTAGGTCCAGCTCCTTGGCAATGCTGAGCTGCTTGATGAAGACGGTCATCTGGTCGTCTCTGTCCTGCCGAGCGGGGGCGCACCATGGCGTGAAGTCCAAACCGATCTGCGGGCGAAACGAGACGAAAAACATGCAGTCGTCGCAGCCCAGGTGCTAAAAGCCGGTGAGCCTTATGGAAGCTGCTTTTTGAATCTGGCTTTTTAGAAGGCTGCGCTGGATTCAAACTCGCACCTGGCTGCAGGGCTGCTTCATTACGGTGCTACAGTCACGCAAAAAAAGAAGGGTTTTTTTTCACAGGACTCTATGCGGTCCTGAAAACTAAGTACACCCTATGATTCGGCAGCTTGCAGAAAGACATTTAGCAGCAATAACTTGGAGCGATCATCATTTTCTGTATGACTTTATCGGTCTCTCCCATCCCCGTGGAGGAACTGTCCCGCTCTTCTTCACAGCGTTCAGTTCTTTGAGGTTTGCGGGCATTTGTTTACGCTCGCTTGAGGTCCCACCGCAGCATTTCTATTGGGTTGAGGTCTGGACTTTGACTGGACCATTACAATTCCTACAGAAACAGTCAGGGTGTACTTAGTTTTTCCACACGCCCTGTGAAAACGTTCATTTTCAACAGATGAGGCCTGGATCTGAGCCTCCAGGGAGGAAAAGGTTAAGCCTTTCATCTCTCGGGTTATTTAGTTCTCAAGACACAAATCATCAGGTCTCGAGGCTTAACTTTCTGATGAAAGTTCAACTCAAGTTCAGGTCTGTCGATCGGGTGCAGACGACAGGAAAACTAGCAGAAGAAACGCAAGTTAAAAACATTCACAGGGAAAACGGGTCAGAGACTCAAACCACAGCTGAACTGAAACGTGCTCCGTGCAGAAAGGAGCGGGATCTCTACGTTCCCAACCAAATCCATATTAATACCAGCTGGACGGCGGTAAGAGCGCGTTGACTTATCCCTGTGATCTCTGTAATCTGCTCCGACAAACACACACATTCCTCACTGGGGCGATCTTCAACACCCCACAGCACCAGAGACTGCTGGAGAGCAAAGAGTGCGTGAGCCTGAGAAAGACTGCAGCTGACTGTACTCATTAACGTTTCCCTACGAGTGGGATTAGGAGGTCAATTGGGGGGGTTTTAACAGGTTTAATCTGCTTTGCTTCACCAGAAATTACATTAAAAGTACAAATTTATTAACTGGGGGCAGAAACAATGTGTGTCTGAATGGCATTAAGCCTTAAGAAGCAGGTGTAACTTTGTGAGAAGATGCACCCTAAAACTTCCCATACGTTTTGGGAGGTCTAGGTTAGAGTTATGGGCTGCACACACCAACCCAAAAGAATCATATATATATGTTGTTATTGCTGCTGTGAAAAGGAACTAAACTAAAACGGGTTAGTAACAGGCTCAGTTTGAGCTTGAGGGACTACCTCTCCGATAGCGACGAGGCGTTCTCTGTGGTCATAGAAGTGTGGAAGGGCAGCATCCAGATCCTGTGGAAAAATATGTCATCATTAGGCAGGACGCAAAAACACACGGTGTAAAATGGACCTCTTGTATTCTCCCAAAGGGGTCGCCACAGCGGATTAATCCGCGCTGGTAATTTGGCAGAGGTTTTACACCAGATGCCCTTCCTGACCCTCCATGGTAAGAGGGGTTTGTGTCCCCACCTGGAATCGAACTAGGAACCTTTCACTTTTAAGGTGAATGAGTCAACCACTACACGATGGGGGACGCAATCAGATCAAAAGAGAGGTGTGTTAAATATACAGAGGGCTCATAATTTAGTTCTTATTATACACATACACATACACTCACAGCCCACTTTATTAGGTATACCTGTCATATCTGTTGAGCTGATTGTTGACGCAAATTTCTGATTAGCCACTCACATGGCAGAAACACGAGCACGTAGAGGTGGCCAAAACGACCTGCTGAAGTTCCAACAGAGCATCAGAACGGGGATGTAAGGTGATTTAAGTGATTTTGAATGTGGTTGTTGGGCAGAAACTGCTGCTCTCCAGCACAACTGTCGCTAAAGTTTACAGGGGATGGTCCGAAAAAAGAGGAAATATCCAATGAGCGGCAGTTCTCTGGGAGAAAATGCCTCGTTGATGACGCCAGAGGTCAGAGGAGAATGGCCACACGGCTTCGAGCTGATAGGATGGCAACAGTAACTCCAATAATCACTTGGGGATACAGAAGAACATCTCTGAAGGCACAACCATGAAGCAGAAGGGCTACAGCAGCAGAAGACCACACCGTGTGCTACTCCTATCAGCTAAGAGCAGTAAAATGAGGCTGAACGACATGAAAACAGGGATCCGTCCTGCCTCGTGTCAACAGTTGAGTGTCGTGGTGGTGGTGTAACGGTGTGGGGGAGATTTTCTTGGCGCTTTTTGGGAACTTAGAACGAATTGAGCATCATTCAGCTGCCACAGCCTGCCTGAGTAGTGTACTCAAATGGCCTCCGCGGTCACCAGATCTCAAACCAGTAGAGCACCTCTGGGATGTGGTGAGACAGGAGATTCTCATCATCTCATCATGGTTGTGTCTTGTCACTGTGGACCAAAACCTCTGAGGAATGTATCCAGCACCTTGTTGAATCTCTGTCATGAAGAATTAAGGCAGTTCTGAGGGCACAAAGGGGTTCAACCCAGCACTAGCAATACCTAATAAGGTGGCTGATGAGTGTATATGAAGTACTGTGTGTGAACGTCAGTACTTTCAGTACTGGCCGAAGGCCTCAAGTTCTGTTTCCCTCACCTGGGACACCACCGAGAAGTCTGGATGCACACTGTCTTCCCATCTTTTCGTAACCGTTAAAGTAAAATATTTAAACGGTGGATTGTTACCTGGGGCTTCACGCTGCGTTGCTCAGGTCCCCCGCCGGCCTGCAGCGGATGGATGCCAAAACATGGAGCCACCAGGTCTGGATAGCTGTGAGGAGGGAATTTAACAGAACGCCATAAATAACAAATGCAATACTTTCCAACTGTGAGCAGATGTGCAGAACAATGTATGCATTTGTATTCTTTACGCTCTGCGTGACTGACTTTAGACGGGGAAGTAAGATGTTGTGACACCTCTGTAATCTATCCCAGTGAGAATGTATACTTTTATTCCATAAATACTGGGCGAGAAAACTTAACCTTTTACTGCACTTGAGTTCCTGGATATTCTTAACTACAGTTTAGTTCATTATTGTTCAGGTTTTACATCACTGAGATGTATTTATCGCACTGGCCCTCAGTGTAGCGCAGTCTCAGTAAAAAGGTATTAGGACACACCTCTTAATCACTGAATTCAGGTGTTTCAGCTCCATTGTTACAGGTGTATAAAAGCAAACACCTAATCATGCAGTCTGCCTTTACAAATATTTGTGTTGCTCTAAAGAGCTCGGTGGATTCTAATAGGATGCCGCTGTTGCAACGATGTTCTGAAATTTCTTCCCTCTTAGATATTTCATGCTAAACTGTGTGTGGTATTATTGCAAAGTGGAAGTGTTCAGGAGCCACAGCAACTCAGCCACACGGGGGCAGACCAGATAAAGTTACAGAGTGGGGTTGCTGAGTGCTGAGGCACATAGTGCATAAAAGTAGCCAACACTCTCCTGACTCAGTAACTGCAGTAACTTCCTCTGGCATTAACATTGTACCTTCTGGCTGCTCCCTTGTATTCTCCACCAATTGGTCGCCACAGTGGATTAATCCGCATTGGTAATTTGGCAGCAGTTTTACGCCAGATGCCCTTCCTGATGCAACCCTCCATGGTGAGAGGGGCTTGTGTCCCCACCTAGAATAGAACCAGGGACCTTTTGCTTCAAAGGCAAATGCACAAACCACTACGCTACCAGGGACACTCTGGCATTAACATCAGCACAAAAACTGTGTGCCGGGAGCTTCATGGAATGGTTTTCCATGGCCGAGCGGACGCCTTACATCACCAAGCACAATGTCAAGTTTGGTGGAGGACACATTAATGCTGTGGGGCTGTTTTTCTGGGGTTGGTCTAGGAAATCTTAATGCTTCAGCTTACCAAAACATTTCGGAGAATTCTCTGCTTTCAACTTTGTGGGAGCAGTTTGGAGAAGGCTGTTTTCTGTTCCAGCCTGACTGTGCCCCAGCGCACAAAGCAAGCTCCATAACATCATGGTTGGATGAGTTTGGTGTGGAAGAACTTGATTGGCCCTCACGGAGCTCTGACCTCAACCCCATCCAACACCTTACAATAAATTAAAACAGAGATGTCGAGCCAGGCCCTCGCGTTAAATATCAGCATCTGACTGAATGGACAAAAATTCCCACAGACACACTCCAACATCTTGTAGAGAACATTCCCAGAAGAGTGGAAGCTGTTATAGCTGGAAAAGGGGCCCAGCTTTATATTAATGCCAATCGATTTGATGTCACAAATGTGTCATGTGTAGGTGATGGAGTCCATTTGTTTATGGGACAGATACTGTACTTTGCAGACATACAGACCTTTCCTGCAGCTGGAGAACTCGGGCAAACTCTCCAGCTTCTTCTGTAACTGCAATCAGAGTCTTTACACCAGCCTACACAGAAAGACACACATCAGCCATAGTCTTACTATTAATTCAGTTTAACTGTTCTTAATATTATATCAATATCACGTACATATTTTACTCATATGAACCAACATGAAACATACGACTACATGTTTTTCAGTCACATTTCTCATCTAGTTCCAGTTTCCCATTAATGTATCTGCTGCTTTCAATGAAAGTTAGTAAACATGTAGTGTATGTGACAGCTGTGAAGATCTGCTGCTCTACCTCTCGGGTCCTCTGGATCACATCCTCAAGATCCTGCCGAGAAAAAGCTTATTAAGATTGAGAAGCCAAAGGGAAATAAAACAGAGGCAGCCAGTAAAATAAAACTGCAGCTAGGAGCTGTAAGTAAACTGTAAAAGAAAATAGTTGTTTTATGACTTCCAACTAGTCCTAGATATTTTTGTGCAAATTAACTGAACTTCATCTCATATTAATATTAAATAAAAATTACATTAATACAAGGGAAATGGAAAGCTTATTAAGCTTCTGCTACAACCACAGTTCTGAAAAGATTCGGGACACTGTGTAAAATGATAATCCAATGTTGTATTCACAAAAGAACAGAGAAAATGCTGAAAGTGAGACATTTTACTATTTCATCTTGAATCTGATGGCAGCAACACGTCTCTAAAAAGTTGGACAGGTCCATGTTTCCCACTGTGTAGCGTCCTCTCTTCTTTTAACAACCGTCCATAAACATCTGAGGAGACCAGCTGCTGGACCTTTGGGAGAAGACTGTTGTCCCATTCTTGTCTGATACAGGGTTCCAGCTGCTCAAGAATCCTGGGTTTTCTTTGTTGTATTTTGTGTTTCATGGTGTGCCAGATGTTTTCAGTTGGTGAGAGGTCGTCCAACATCCAGACTCTTCTACTAGGAAGCCATGCTGTTGGAACAGCTGCAGGATGTGGTTTAGCAGTGTCCTGCTGAAATATGCAAGACGTGGTTTGGAGGGGAGCAGCTCTTGCTCTAAAACCTGTATAAACCTTTCAGCACTGACGGTGCCTTTCCAGATGTGCAGGTTGCCAGTACCAAAGGCACCAACGCACCCTATAACGGTCATGTCGCATTTCCTCCGAGGTTTATGTCATTGAAGTGAGACAGACATCATAATTCTGCGCCAGAGGAGGCGAGACGCAGCAAGATCAAATAGAAACCATGGACCAAACAAGAATGGCAGACAGCGTTGATGGAACTAGTCAGTGGAAAGGAAGTGACATCAAAGGCATGACCATCATAGTGCCTTTGATGATCACGAATGCATACAGATATCTGATATCGCTATTACTTCAAGAGTTATTGGTTTCAGGATATTTTTGGCATGATCCCATCACCCGATTCTTCCCAAAATTTAACCACTTCTTCCTTTTATGAAGCCGAATCCATAAAAATAAAATGTAAAAAAAATCAGCCAAATCCGTTCCGAACTTTTTGAGTTATTCTGCACACAAACAGACCAACGCCGACAAAAACATAACCTCTTCAGTGGAGGTCACTCAACATTTTCAAACAATAAAAATTAAAACTAAAACGAGCAAACCCACTCTGGTAACTAAACTGAAGTCAAAACTAAAACTCAAAACAAAATAAAAATAAAAATTAATTTATAAAATATAAGACTATAATAACACCTGGAATCGAACCAGGGACCTTTCGCTTGTGAGGTGAACGTGTAAACCATCACAGCACTGTGAGCACATCAGTACCTCCCCTATAATGTGTTCAAACTAAAGTAACGAGCCTGTTATGAACATATAGAGTAGATACAGCTGTTAAAATACAAGAAGTAAAATATAAATACCTGTGAAGTACTGACGCCTGGAAACTACAGTTCAGTGCAGTAACGAAGGATTTGTACTTGGTTAGGACTTACCGCTTCGAACTCACCAGCTGATATATGGCAGTGAGCGTCGACGAAGCCGTCCTCCATTAGAAATCAGCGGATAGAAGCCAGAAGATCAAAGAAAAGCGGAAAAGTTGTGACGTTCGTCAGCTTTGTTTTTAGCAGCACAGCTAACAGCTAGCCGGAACTGTCCCGCAAGTAACCGCTGTTCCCCCACGGGACACCTCAGCGGCAGGACCGGATATAAGATGTCCACTTCCGGGGTAGAAAATATAAACATTGGCGGTAAAAGATGGAGGCCGAGCCGAGTCGGAGCACCGTCAGGGAGGCGGCGGAGCTCAGGGTGCCGGTGGGCTCCAAGAAACAAGTGACGGAGCAGATTCATAAGTACAAAGAGGTTTTACAGACGGCTCTGGACGGACAGCCGGGGGACTTTCCGGAGGAGACGAAGCGGGTTTTAGTGCAGGAGCTGCTGGCGGTGAGTGACGGAGTGCTGGCAGGGTGAAGAAAACAGGAGGCACGGAGTACAGTTCTAAACCAGCCGGAAAGTCACTGTTTACCCAGCTTCAGGCTTCTGCCGTTTGTTCTGTCCTGTCAGCTAGTGCTGGGGGTTTCAGCTCTTTTTAGAGAGCCGGACCTTTTTGGCTCAGTTCGCCAAGAAGAGCCGGCTCTTTCAGCTCCCAAGCAGTTCTTCATGTTAGTCACATGCTGCCTCTTTTGACTCATACTATGTAGGTGTACACATATCATTTAAATTATTTGTACTGATGGGTTTAAAAGTAAAAATTACAGCCTCTAATATTAAATAGTTTTCATTGTGTTTACCAACTTAACTATAAAAGCGGCCAACAAATGAATGTTGAACACAAAGCAAAAAAAAAGACATTTTAAAAAGAACTGCTTTTTGATATTTTGACTTTTTATTAAAACACACCCCTAACAAAAGAGTAGGCCTTTCTTTTATTAATAACAGTCAAACAACAGCAACTGAAAAAGTGCTGAAAAAAGACACATTAAATACAGGATTCAAGTAAATCTTCTTCTTCTTCTTCTTCTTCTTCTTCTTCCGGCTGCTCCTGTTAGGGGGCGCCACAGCGGATCATCTGCTTCCATCTCAACCTATCCCTTGCATCCTCTTCCCTCGCACCAACCCTCTGCATGTCCTCCTTCACCACATCCATCAACCTTCTCTGTGGTCTTCCTTTTCTCCTCCTGTCTGGCAGCTCCATCTTCAACATCCTTTGTCCAATATGTCCACTATCCCTCCTCTGAACATGTCCAAACCATCTCAGCTTGAGCTGTCCCTCTCATGTCCTCATTTACTAATCCTGTCCATCCTGGTCACTCCCAGTGGACATCTCGACATCTTCAATTCTGCCACCTCCAGCTCCACCTCCTCTCTTTTTGGTTTGGAGACGGTGGCACTGACATACATCATAGCAGGTCTCACTACCGTCTTGTAAACCTTCCCTTTCACTCTTGCTGCTTCTGTCACAAAGCACCCCTGACACTCGTCTCCACCCTGCCTGCACTCTCTTCTTCCCCTCTCTTGTGCTTATTGTGCCTTGTTAATAAAACTAGAATGACCCGTTAACAGTAAAAAATAATGATAAATAACATAAAGTAATATATTGCAATGTGTAAAACAGCAGCATCCAACACTTTTAGATGTCTCTGTGGACCCCTGTCCTCTGCTCTGCTTGGTGGTATGATCCTCGTCTACCTTCACATGATTGGTTTCTCAGCACACACCTGATATTTAGTTAGTGAATGAATTTAACACTCGTAACCTGGAGATTGTTATATAATTCTGTCTTAAATTAATTTCAAAACGACAACTGTTGTTGGCAAAAGTTGTTTAGGTTTGTTGGAGACAAATATTGCAACTCCAATCTCTGTCCTGGAAGCGGTGTCCTCACCATCAGCTCTTCTCTTTTTTTTTAAAGCTGCTAAATGACTGATTGGTGTGGAGGAATACATTTCCCATGATGACTTGCTTTTGGCAGATTTGGACACAGAATGTCCTGAACATTAACCCTAGTCCTGCCAGCTAGACGACCTGCAGTGAATGAAAACACCGGAAGTGAGCAATATGTAGACAGCTGGCAGTACGCGAAACTTATCAGGGACATCGATATATTGAGGTCCTGCAGTACGAGGGTTAGCCCAGCCTCCTTCGTTGGGTCTTTCTGATGACGCCGTGTGTTGTGCGTGTTGCCACTGACTGCGCTCAGTTGTGTTTTTATCCTGTGCAGAACTTTGAAGCTGCTGTTCAGGCCAATGTGCTGGTGAACGGACTCCCATGGGACGAGGCGCCTGATGATGAAGGTGATCTTTACCTCTTCGTACTCTTACCACCTGTTTAAAGGGGGGGGGGGGGTTTCCTGAATCCGTGTAAGTGGAGCACAGCCTTACTTAATGAAATACGCTGACCGTTTCTGCCCTCTCTCCACCGCTAACGCACTCGACAGAGGACGAAGCTGGGGACCTGGAAAGCATCATGGATGATACCATCGTGGAGACCACAAGAAGGCGCAAGACCTACCCCAAAAAGATCCTTCCCCACGCGGTGCACGCCCTCAAGGCTGAGCGCAGAATCATGGTGGGGCTTTGTTCTGTTTGTGTGGGGAGGGTCTCATTAATGTGCTTCACACTACACTGTATATTTACAAAATAATAAGAATGCATTAGCATGCCGCAGGGGTCCACAGGCCAGTGTACTCCTAGTGCTGGTCCTGGGTAAATGGGGAGGGTTGCGTCAGGAAGGGCATCCGGTGTAAAATCTTTGCCAAATCAAATATAATATGACTTCCATACCCGAAGACCGCCTCTGGTGCCGTTAGCCAACAGGGAGCCGCTGGAAACTATGCTACTGTTGGCCGAAGACCAAGGAGGAGGAAGAGGTGGAGGTGACAGGGGGAAGGACACGGAGGAGGGACTTTAAACGTAGGGACTATGACTGGCGAAGAGAGAGAGAGAGAGCCGGCTGCTGCCAGGCAGGAGGAGAAGAGGAGGACCGCAGAGAAGGTTGATGGATGTAGTGAAGGAGGACATGCAGAGGGTTGGTGTGAGGGAAGAGGATGCAAGGGATAGCGTGAGATGGAGGCAGATGATCCGCTGTGGCGAAGAAAGAAGAAGAAGGCGGCAGCTAAAGCTTGTTTTCTCCCAAAGGGGTCGCCACAGCGGATTAATCTGCGTGGGTAATTTGGCAGAGGTTTTATAGCGGATGCCCTTCCTCATGCAACCGTGGGACCTCTCGCTTGTGAGTGGACACTGAGACGAACTGTGTAATAACGGCAGCATCCGCAGACGTTCTGGTGTTTCCTGTGTTGCAGGAGCTGTATGTGCAGACAGTCAAACCTCAAGAGGTGACCACAGATCCTGATCAAGGTAGCCGCCTCAGACCGCCTGCTCGTGCACATTTTAACTTCAGATGTTTCCGAACACCGGCCGTTCTGCTAAAGCCGACTTAAAATCCTGAGCACCACGTGCAGAACCCTGCGCGGCCGGCCGTGGCACTTCTTTTTTCTCTGCAGCATTTTAAAGCTTCCACGCCCACTCCTGTGTGCGTGTGCAGCAAAAATAAGTAAGGCGTCCTTTGTCCACTTAGAGGAAAAAGTGCTATATTCGTGCATTTAGGAAGAACTGATTCTTTTAAAGGCAGACATGTGAAAGTTTCAGCCTCGCTGAAGTGAAATACCCAAATGCATCAGTACTTCTTCTTCTTCGCCGTTTTCAGCAGACTGTGAAGCAAAGGTTGTGAATAAAAATAGTCTTACAAGGTAGTGAATGGATCATAAAGCTATCAGAACATGTTGTAGTGTCACGGGACATTTTTTTGTAGGTACGTCCACACACTCAACACACAGCTGAGTAATATAGGTGCACACATCACAGGCACCTGTTCAGTAAACATGAATAAATATAAGAGATGGCAGAACAGTTAGGAAGATTAAATGTAACACGCGCCATGTTCAGCATTTGTACTACAGCCTGGCAGTAGGTAAAAGTCCAGTTATTAAGGGGGGGGGCAGTACAGAGGTAATACTCACAGGAGGAGTGACTATGCTCATATATCAGTCAGTTAAAATGTGATTGGAGCCTTTCAGCCGTAATTCAGGGGGGGGTTTCACAGTTTTTTATGAATTACAGCTATTTTTATACATGCTCCCTATTTTCAGAGGCTCAAAAGTAATGGGACAGACACCGTTTTAATATCAGGCTTGTTTTTAATAGTTGGATGAAAATCCTTCGCGGTCACTGACCGCCTGAAGTCTCGAACCCACGGTCATCACCAAATGCTGTGTTTCCTCCCTTGTGATGCTCTGCCAGGCCTTTACTGTGACCGCCTTCGCTGGCTGCTTGGTTGGGGGTCTCCGCCTTCGCTGGCTGCTTGGTTGGGGGTCTCCGCCTTCGCTGGCTGCTTGGTTGGGGGTCTCCGCCTTCGCTGGCTGCTTGGTTGGGGGTCTCTCTGCTGTCAGTTTTGTCTTCAGTAACTGAAAAGCTTCTGTGTTGGGTTGAGCTCAGGTGACTGACTTGGCCATTGAAGAATATCCCGCTCTGTCGGTGCACAGACGCAAATTTACAAGAACTCTGCCATCGTCCAACAACTTACAGACCTGACTGTGACTACAGTACTCTAATTCTTAATATTTTGCTTTTTTAGATACAGAAATCAAGTAATTCAGAGGCTGCTTGATTACTTTTATGTGTTGAATAAAATGAAGCCTTGTTGCGAGGCACAGTCAGCTGCTTTTTTATGAGAGCCCTCCAACCGACCAGCGAGTGGGAGGCAGCAACATGCTTGGAGTTTGCGGTTAGAATAGAAATATATAAACTCTGTATCTATATCATCTTCTTCTTCTTCTTTCGGCTGCTCCCACTAGGGGTTGCCACAGCAGATCATCTGCCTCCATCTCACCCTTCCCTCACACCAACCCTCTGCATGTCCTCCTTCACTACATCCATGAATCTTCTCTGTGGTCTTCCTCTTCTCCTCCTGCCTGGCAGCTCCATCTTCAGCATCCTTTGTCCAATATGTCCACTATCCCTCCTCTGAACATGTCCAAACCATCTCAGCCTTGCCTCTCTGACTTTGTCTCCAAACTTCTCAACATGAGCTGTCCCTCTGATGGACTCATTTCTCAAGAAAGCACAATATGTAACATAAATACTCCGAAGTTTAACAGTGCTATATACAACACAAACAAGATATGTCAGTAGAAACTAGTCCAGGTCTCACAGGGAGGAGGATTGTCCATGCATCTGACACCACCATCAGAGAGTCCAGCTCCACACCCACGATGTTACTGGCCTTTGTGGATCAGTTTGTTGAGTCTTTTGTTACTACCACAGACTCCTAAGACATCCTGATCATCGTCCGGCAGATATTCAAGGACCTGAGCCGTCTCAGGAAAGAGAGACGGCTCTGAACCTTCTTGCAGATGTCTTCTGTGTGTTTAATAAAGTCCAGTTTATTGTCAGTGTGAACACAGAGGTATCTGTAATCCTCCACAAAGACCCCATGGCTGGAAACGGGGGTCAGCGGTGCTCTGGTCCTCCTCATGCCAACAACCAGTTAGTCTTTGCCACGTTAAGCTGCAGTTGGTTCAATCTGCTGGCTCCTTTAAATGACAGCAAGCATTAGACCAATGCATAGATGGCGACAATTTTTAATTTGCAATTTATATGTATATAAACGTGACGTACCACCACTTCCCCTACTGCTAATGCTCGAAAAGTGCTTGAATTTAACTTTATAATTGAGAGGATTTTATTTTGAGACAATAAAGGCACAGACCAGGCTTTTTTAATGGTGATACGTCAAGAACTTCTTGCATTGAACAGCTCAGAAAGTTTTATCTGCATAATATAAGAAATATAAGAAGAAGAAGAATCACTTATTGTTTCTACAGCTTCTCTAACGGTCAGATTTTCAAAACACAAGCCCACAGCTGTTGAGAGCAGCTTCTCGACATATTTTCAAAATAAAAGTCCCTAACTGCAAATTGTGATTGTGATAATTATCCTGTCCTCCTCGCCTCCTGTCGCTCTAGTCCTCTCCTTCCCACTTTTCTTCCTCAAAGCTCCTTCGCATCTTTTGACATTTTACAGTTCAGCAGACCCCCACTACCCATAATACTACTCTACCCCACGTTTTAGGTGTAGGATTCCACAGTCTGCTCCTTCAAAAGATCCAAAACTTTACTAAAAGTTTTGGGACACTCATGATTTCTGATAAGTTCACGTGATGCTTGTTGCTCAGGGAAATAGACAAGCCCATGTAGACACAGTCAAAACCACAGTTCTTGTGTGTGTGTGTGTGTGTGTGTTCCACCAGAGAGCATCATGAACGATTTGTCAGCTGCCGCTCCTGGGATGGTAAAGCAGGCCATCCAAGTTATAAAGGTAACGCACCCAAACCTGGTCAGGTTTATTCTGTAAATCTGTTCGTGTATCGAAGCGTCACTGACACGTATTTTCTTCTGCAGTCAATCAACGCTCTGGAAAAACAGGCCGAAGGCCTCTGCGAGATCCTCAAAACGAAACCCAGTCAAGCCTCTCAAGAGATCCACAGAGAAGTCCTTGGTTTTAACAGCCAAATGGAGGCTCCACTTCCTCCTGCCGGCAGAGCTGTGGTAAACAGACAGCCAATAAAGAGAGCTGTAGAGGAAGCAGCAGCCGCAGAGGGCTACGTGTGCCAAGCCAAGAAACCAGAGTGCTCCATGGGAGAGGACGAGTCGGAGTGACACTTCCTGCTGCTGTAACGGACAGGCATGGTTTTTGCTTTTCAACAGGAAAACGACTTTTTTCATGTTTGTTCTTTTCAAACGCAGCGAAAAATGTTCTGTGAAGTCGAGCAGCAGCCTTAAAGTTCGAAAAATTAAGCCAACGTCGGAGCGCGAAAAGCTGCAGTTCCCTGAATGGCCACTTGAGGGAGAGAAACATGTTTCCACCTGCTGTAAATGTTTTGCTCTCGGCAGCCAGTTTCTGTAATGCATGTTAATTTTTTGTAATTCACTTGTTTTGTTTTTTTGCGTGTCCTCGTAGCGTTGTGGCTTAAACATTTACCTTACAGGCGAAAGGTCCCTGGTTTGACTCCAGGTGGGGACACAAGCCCCACTCACCATGGAGGGTTGTGTCAAGAAGGCCATCCTGCGTTAAACTTCCTGCAAAATTACCAATGCAATTACACTTTTAATAAGCACTAATTAGCAGGTCTGTGTGTGAGCGCTGCTCCTGTACAGTTTGTGGATGCAGCTTACTAAGTAAGCTTGTAAGCCTTAGCTAGTAACTTAGCACTCCTCTTGTGTGTGTAGCAACCTAACCAAAACAGCAATATTGTGGCCTTTAAAAATACAGATTCCAAAAATAAAAACCAACAGATGAAGTCACAGTGGCTACATCCTTCTTTGATATAAAGCCTGCGGCTGAAATAAGTTGGTCTTCTTTCATAAAGCCGAACAGAGGTTTCAGTTTCGTGTGTGCACAGAGGCAGAGATGCTCCCGGGCCTGCTCTGCGTGGGACGTAAACACGCACAAAACTGACCGACTCCTTGTCCAGTTGGACCAAGTAAAGTAGCATCAGAGGTTTAAGCTTGTCCAGAGGTTTTGTGCCGGTTGTCTCAGCTCAACAAGCACCAGACTCATTTTGTAGCCTTTTTAGAAGAACGTCTGCCGCAGAAGCTGTCTCAGACTTTTGTGGAAGGTTTGAGTGAATCAGATGAATTCATTCAAGTGATTTTTTTGATTCTTCTCTTGTGCGTACTGTATAAAATGTAATTCCAGAGGCTCTGCTTGTACTTTCTCCCATCTTGAATTAAACGTCTTCCTCACATTTGTTCATATTTGTCAGTTTGTGGTTACTTTAACCAACTTTAGAGACATGTCCACGCTGTCCAACGGTGTGTCAGTTTGGTTAAATGCTTTATGATTTGCCTACTGTCTTCTAAAGATTCAGTCGT
>VUQH01036300.1:0-15962 GCA_015106775.1 Etroplus canarensis | reverse complement strand
TCCCTCTGTCATGGACATTTACACCACATGCTGCATCTGCAAAGCTAACAGCATTGTGGATGATCCCACACACCCCTCACACACACTCCTCACCCTCCTGTCATCCAGGAAGAGGTACCGGAGCATTCGGACCGTCACAACCAGACTGTCTAACAGTTTCTTCCCTCGAGCCATCAGGCTCCTCAATCACCCAGGACTGAATTACACAAAAGACCCCTTCTCACTCACCCACACACACTAACCCAGAACTGCATAACACTATAAACACTATAAACCCTGTCTCTCTCACTCACACTCTCACACACTCTCACTCACTCACAAAACACACACACACAGACACACACACACGATCTGCACTACCTCAACCGCTGCTACCGCACATCACTTCTTTTTCTTTCGGTGCTAGTGTCTTGTTCTTGTGTTGTCTTTTCATTGTGCCTTTCTTGTGTACTGGTTTTTTTGGGGGTTTTTTTTGCACAAATTTTGTTTTTCGCACCATGTTCATCTGGGTCAGATGAAAAAGGGTCTTGTTCTTGTCATTGTTTGCTGTTCTTGCACTGTTTGCAACTATTGTACTATGTTGCACACGTTGTACTTTACTTATTTATTTTTACTTAAATTTTAAACTGTGAAAATAAAAAACCCTCCTGTCATATGTCTATATGTTTATATGTTGCACCAGGTCCTGGAGAATTTCATTTCACTATGTTCTGCGTCAGCTATATATGGTTTGAAATGACAATAAAGCTCTCTTGAATCTTGAATCTTGGGAAGAGGATGCAAGGGATAGGGTGAGATGGAGGCAAATGATCTGTGGCGACCCCTAACGGGAGCAGCCGAAAGAAGAAGAAGAAGACTTGCGCAGTGGCGCTGCCGACGTGAACGCGCGTCGCTCCGATAAATGTGGCAGTTTTTGTGCTGGCTGCCTGACGGAACGGGGTCACTAAGGCCTGTTTTTACTGTTTGTAGAAGCGTAGTAACTGAATATTACAGATGTACAGGAGTCTAGTAATGTTTGCATGGTTTTAAAATGTTTGCCAGCAGTACAGAGGAGGTAGCTGACACATCAGAGTGTGGACAGTCGTGGGGTCTGACCCCAGAGGCAAGAAGCAGACTGAATGAAACCACTTCATATGGTGCCCCATCAACTTCCTCTGCTTCATCCAAGCAAAGTTTGAATGAGGGCAGTACCAGTTCCTGCCATGGCCCGCCTCTACCCGGGATGCCCTCAGGTGACGTTTAGGACAGCCAGAGTCATTCATGCTAACACTAGCTGCTTTTATTTCGTAGAAATAAAATAGATGCCACAAAACATATTAACCGTCACATTTCTGGGATTACAGTCTGAAATCTTTAAATTATGTTTTGATAGCAGCAGGGCCACAAGGCAACACTGTGGCTCTGTGGGATACACTACAGTATTTATACATTTTTTATGTCTCACCCTGCAGTGGGTCATTTCCACACCGGCTTTAGGGCAAGGAGGCCTTCATCGCTCCTTGCATCTACTTCAGAGAGCTCCACTTTCTGCAGCCATAGAGGAACACCGAGGTTCAGAAGGACTCCAGGGTCTGCTGGGGCCTCAGGTACTCATCCTGTACAGATATAACTTATTGCTCACCCTAGTATTTCAACCCTATGTGGGCAAAAGTATTGGTCCACCAACCTATTACACTGACAGGAGCTTTTATGACATCTGATTCTAAATCCATAGGCATTAATATGGAGTTGGTTCCCCCTTTGCAGCTGTAACAGCTTCAACACTTCTGGGAAGGGTTTCTGTAAGATTTTGGAGTGTTAATTTGGGAATTTTTGCCCATTCATCCAGAAAAGCATTTGTGAGGTCAGACACTGATATTTGAGAAGAAAGCCTGGTTCAAAGTCTCCATTCTAGTTCAACCCAAAGTTGTTCTGTGGTGTTGAGGTCAGGGTTCGGTGTGGGTCATTCAAGTTCTTCCACACACCAAACTTCATGGATCTTGCTGGAACAGAAAAGAGCCTTCCCCATACTGTTCCCACAAAACTGGAAGCATAGAATTGCCCAAAATGTCTTCATAAGCAGAAGCATTCCTATTTCCCTTCCCTGCAACTCACAGGCTCAGGCCAACCCTTGAAAAGCAACCTCACAGAATTATCACTCCTCCACTAAACTCTCAGTGAGGCAAGTAATGTTATCCTGGCATTTTCCAAACACAAACTTGTCCATCAGACTGCCAGATAGAAAGGCATGATTCATCGCTCCTCAGATGATCCACTGCTCCAGAGTCCAGTGGCAACATGCTTTACACCACTTCATCTGGTGTCTGGCATTGTGCTCCTTTGCGACCACACTCTGTAACTTTATGTGGTCTGGCACTTTGTAGCTGAGGTGCTGTGGCTCTTAAATGCTTCCACTTTGCCATAATACCACTTACAGCTGATCGTGGAATGGAGGAAAAAAAAATTCACGAACTGACTTGTTGCAACAGTGAGATCCTATTACAGTACCTCGTTCAGTAATTAAGACGTGGCTCAATAATTTTGTCCATATAGTGGAATTACTGTTTGCTCTGTTTTTATAGGAACAAGCTGCTCATCTGGATCCACAACCTCTGGTGCTTCTGTGATTGTAGCAGTGGTTGAAGGGCGTGGCTTGGCCAGAGGAGAGATTGGCATGGCCAGTCTCAATTTGAAATGCCCAGAGCTTGTACTTTCTCAGTTTGCAGATACAGGAACATTTACCAAGGTAACACATTCATTTTCTACTGTCAAACAATAATTATTTAGCATTCAGAAGAGACTGAAATACATGGAATTCATGTTTCAGTCATATGTTGTTCTTCTAAAGGTCATAACCAAGATTCACATCTTGGTGCCAGTAGAAATACTGATGCCAGACACAGCCAGTGAGAAGGGGAAAGGGACAAAGTTGTTCAAGCTCATCACTGAGAATTTCCCGGTAAAAATGCAACAACAATAATTTTTTCAAAATGCTTTACGTAGCAAGAGCTTAACTCTTTCTCATGTATTCATTTGATTATTCTTGCTTAGCACTGCTGTGAACTATGCTGGTATGTTCAACAAATAAACGGGCATAAGTGTGTGGTAATATTTGCACTGTATTGTGTCTTTTTTCTTCAGGGTGTACATTTGACTGCAGTCCAAAGGAAGTATTTTAATGAGAGGAAAGGACTGGAATACATCCAGCAGCTGTGTGCCTCAGAATTCGGCACTGTAATCATGGAAGTTCAAGCTAAGTATGCCACTAAGTGCATAGATAGATAGATAGATAGATAGATACTGTAGCTAATACTTTTTTCATTGTCATCATTTCTTTAGGTATTATTGCCTAGCAGCTGCATCTGCTTTACTGAAGTACTTAGAGTTCTTGCAGAACTCTGTCTACGCTGCCAAGTCTCTTAAAGTGAGCTTTAAAGGGAGTGAGCAGACTGCCATGATTGACTCAGCATCTGCAGCTAACTTGGAGTTGGTGGTCAACAATAGAGACCACAGGTGAGAGGGAGAGCAATAGCAAGAACATCATCTTTTTATGTAGTTCCCTTTGTTATGGACTTTGCCATTACTTCTCTTTGTCTAGGAGTGACCATACTCTTTTCGGGGTACTCAATCACACTAAAACACCTGGTGGTGCCAGAAGGTTGCGCTCAAATATTATGGAGCCTCTAGTTGATGTGGACACAATCAACATTCGCCTGGACACCATACAGGAGCTGCTGGAAAACGAGGAGTTCTTCTTTGGCTTAAAGAATGGTCAGAAACAAGCACAAAAAATTTAATCATATAAAGTATTCTGCATAGTGAAAATGGAAGCCTAACTGTGTTTGACCCTTTGCTCTTTCACCTCCTTTAGCTATAAGTCATTTCATTGACATTGACCAGTTGCTTTCAGTTCTTGTCCAAATCCCAAAGCAAGAAACAGTAAGTGCAGGACTTTCATCACTCATGACAATGTTCTGTCCACTTCTGCGCATTTGTCAGTGCTGTTCCTTTTTTTTACAGGTTCAGGTTGCTGAAGCAAAGATTACACATGTTATTCAGCTGAAACACACTTTGGACCTGGTGCCGAGGTTAAGGGTCTGTGTCTCTTAATATACTGAAACAAAGTCATCCAATAGTCATGGAAAGAATAAGAAAACAATGAATTCATAAAAAACAAAGTGCTAATTGTCACTTAGTTATAATGCAAATAGTGAATCTTTATTAAAGCATTATACCATATAAACAGATGGTGTTAAAGGACTGCAACACAGCTCTGCTCAAGGCATATAGTACCACACTTGAAGATAACAGGTAGTAAACTTTGTGCATATATATGTAGTAAATTTATTGCCCACACTACTGTATACAAACCTATTTCACGTTATACATTTATGTCTGCCTCAGGTTTGAAATGATCCTAGAGCAGATCAAAACTGTTATTAATCATGACACAACCTACCACAAAGGTAGCCTTAACATGCGCACCCAGAAGTGTTACGCTGTGCGCCCCAACATCAATGAGTTTCTCGACATTGCCCGGAGAGCTTACACTGAAATAGTGGACGACATTGCAGGTGTTGAAGCCAGATGTTTTGCAATTATCTTTGTCTTGCTGTGTTTGTGTCATATTTTCATACCTCAAGACACTCTGCGTGTCATTGTGCTGCACAGGGCTTGTGAATCAGCTGGGGGAGAAATATAGCTTGCCACTGCGTACCAGCTTCAGCACAGCTCGAGGTTTCTTCATCCAGTTGAAGCTCGAAGGAGTAGTCTTACCGGAAGGGAAACTCCCCTCAGAGTTCATCAAGGTATTGTCCACTGAAACCAGCTAGAATAATTATAAAAAAACGATAACTCAGCATTAGCTGTTGATGGAGGAAGCTAAATTACCCTCAGTTGGGACAATAAGGTTGATGGTGAATGACAAGAAAACCTGCATTTCAACATCTTCCACCTCAGGTAACCAAGCACAAGAACAACTATGGCTTCACCACTGTGGACCTTGTGAAGATGAATAGCCGTTGCGATGAGGCCCTGAGGGAGATCTTCCACATGTCTTATGTGTGAGGAGACCTTGAGCTTGTGACTTACAACATGCACAGTGAAACATTAAGGATTGCTTTGTACTATGAATCCACACTTTCAAAGTTTAGTAATTACAGGACTTCTTTGATTATTGCTGATTACTACATTTGTAATGTAATCAACTGTTTGGAATTATTTTCTCTTCTCAAATAAATATGATTATTTACAAGTTCTAAAATCTGGATCATGTTAACATTCAAAGCATTTTCCCAGAGACCTTCATCTTACTATAAAGACTAATTTTTGTCTCTCTATAAAAAAAATATACAAATAATTTGGGAATTAATTAAGACCTTAAAGACTAATTATTAAACTTATTCATTAAAAGGGGGTATGTACATTTCCCTTCTTCACCAAATTCTTGATTTTAATGACAGCTTGTGTGGACAAATATTCTATTTTAATATACTTTGTGTCCAGTAGATGGCACTATTTGTTAATTATAATTTATGTTCAGTGCAATTTAAGTTTTCCTGCATCATATAACCTGTCTCTATACAGGGTGATATGCCAGCTGCTGAGCACTATTCATGAGCACATTCACTGCCTTTATAAGCTCTCTGATGCTGTATCCATGTTGGATATGTTGCTCTCACTGGCAAATGCGTGCACCATCTCAGACTATGGTAAGCATGATTCACTGTCGTTTCTGATCTCAAGTCAATTGTTAAATTAAGAAGTCTGATCTGTTGTGTGAGGGAGTGCTTTATAGACATAAGGCAGCACCCAGCCACTGTCACACGACCGCCAGAAATGTCTCAACTGAATTGGCAGCTCTGCTGGCCTCAGTTCTTTTCTGTGTGTCGTGGGCGGCACCAGCCCATTTCGCCATGTGGGTGGTGAGAGCTGGCCCTCAGCTGTCTGAAAGTGTCTCTCTATAGACACGTGCTGACTGCCTGCCCCCTTTCTATCCCAGCCAGCTTGTACTCAGATTACTCATCTTACATAACTGTGCACTGGTATGCTGTACTTACCGAGACAAAGCTCCCCAGCAGAGAATCAAACTGCCTTTAACCACTGTACACACCTCTTTGAGAAATCAGTCTTTGTTATATTGTGATACCTTTTAATGAACCAGCATAAACAATGTGCACAGCATTGCTAATCAGAGTCACAGTGCAGCTGTATTTAATCCTTTTTCACCAAACTATAGAAATGACTGAAGGGCTTATCATGTAGAAAAAATTATTGTTTTGTGTTTTTCTGCTCTGCCTACCAGTGCGCCCGGAGTTTACAGACACTCTGGCCATCAAACAGGGTCATCACCCAATTCTGGAGCGAATGGCTGGACAGCAGCCCGTGTCAAACAACAGCTACATCTCAGAGGGCAGCAACTTTGTAATCATAACAGGACCCAACATGAGTGGCAAATCCACTTACCTCAAACAGGTGGCTCTGTGTCAGATCATGGCTCAGATAGGTCAGCAGGATATCTACCCCATGTGAATTTGGAATGCAGGCCTGTTCATTTCTATAAATTGGTTTGACTTGATTTTTTTTTTTTTGTAAAGCACCTGTGTTTTATTTCAGGCTCTTTCGTCCCTGCTGAGTATGCTTGTTTTCGTATTGCTGATCAGATTTTCACCAGAATTGGTGTAGATGATGATTTTGAAACTAACTCTTCCACCTTCATGTTGGAAATGAAGGAGGTACATCTTTCCGTTGCACTTATTCCTAAATTAAATTTGTGTTTAAAAAAATAAGTTTAAAAAACCATTAATCTGCAATTAATGTTGTTTGTGTGTCTTTCTGAAAGATTTCTTACATAATCCACAACGCAAGTGATAGGTCCCTGATTATCATAGACGAGTTGGGGCGTGGTACCAGTGCTGAGGAAGGCATTGGTATTTGCCACTCAGTCTGTGAGTTCCTCCTTAGCCTAAAGGTAGAGTAGAGTAAGGTACAGTTCTGCATCACCGCTCCTCTCCATCTAAACTGAAAACCAGATGATTCAGATTCCTGTGAACCATATTAATTATTTAACTTTTTATAGCTTATTGAGATACACCTCTAAATTCAACAGTGGAACAGTACTACCAACAACAGGATTTTGCATTCTCACTTAATCCTCAAGGTGTGTCCTGTTTCTGCAGGCATTCACTCTGTTTGCCACACACTTTCTTGAGCTGTGCCAGCTGGAGTCTCTCTATCCAAACGTGGAGAACCAGCATCTGGAGGTTCAACACACACGCAGTGGTGACACTGGCTCTGAGAGCGTGGTATACACATATTTGCTGAATCGAGGATGCTCTGAAGAAAGACACTATGGTACAGAGTCAGTGAAATACAACAACAGGCCTGCTGGAATTTGTCATTGAAGTGGTTACAGAGCTTGTTCTTGTTTTTCTAGGTTTGAGAGCTGCAGAAATGACTGCTCTTCCTTCGAGCATAATCCAAGAGGCAAAGACAATTGCTTCCAGAGTTAGCCAGCAGCTTTTGGTATGGTTCCTGAAGATCAGATTTTGACTTTTTCTAATCCTCTGTACCTTTAAATGACAATGCAGTTTATCCAATGCTTTTATGACAGGCCCCATATTTTGTGCAACAGTCAAACAAACTTTAATTAAAAAGAAGCCAGTGTTACACCTTTAGAGAATCTAATGTTGTACCATGGCTAGAGCTTCTTCTTCTTCTATTGGCGTCTTCCTTTAGGGGTCGCCATTGTGGATCATCTGCTTCCATCTCATCCTATCTCTTGATAATTCTTCTTTTACACCAACGCTCCTCATGTCCTCCTTCACTAAATCCCTTAGCCTTCTCTGTAGTCTTCCCCCTGTTCCTCCTACCTGGCAACTTCATCTTCATCATCCTTTGTCCAGTATATCCACTATCCCTAACCCTAACCCTAACCCTAACCATGTTCAAACCATCTCAACATGCTTCTTTGACTCAATCTTAAAACTTCTCAACCTGAGCTGTCCCTCTGATGTACTGATTTTTAATCTTGTCCATCATGGTCACTCCCAGTGAAAATCTCATCACCTTAAATTCTGCCACCTCCAGCTATGCCATAGCTAGATATTTCTGTTACCAGTGAATAACCCTGGTTTAAATTAGAGAATTGCTGGATAAAGAGAGATGACCTCACATGTTTTATTCTTCCAGGCCAAACATCAGAATGATCCAGAAACTCAGAGGCAGCGAGCTGTGTACCACCTGGCCAGCCGCCTATTGCAGACTGCCAGAAACTCCAGACTTGATCCTGACAGTCTGCGAATGTATCTGAAGGGCCTAAAGAAGCAGTATGAGGCAGAGCTGCATGCTGCAGTGCAGGCAGTGTCCATTGACACAGAGGAGGAATGACTGACTGTCAGCCTTTCAGTGTGGAGGGGCTTTGATACCCTTTTTTCTCTATGATCTCAACTTTACATTTTGAGTTTATTAATTGCCTTATGTGACAAAGAATGCATTTTTTGAATTACAGTTGCTCCTTCTGCAGTTTGAAACAGTGTCATACCATTTATTTCTGTGTAACTTTGGTGTGTTTTTGATTTTTTGTGTAATGTAAAACATGACAAAAACGCATTAAATAAATAAATGCATAAGTAGTTTCAAACAGTATAAATTGCTTTGAGGTACAATGATTACCAAAGAGCTACTGGAATCTGCCACACAAATAAATTACTTTTCTGTACTCATGTCTTTAGACTTTGGGGAAATAGATTGACCACTCCCCTTGCTGCCTTTCGCTACCGTAAGATTTATGAACAAAGAATGTGTGGAAAGGGCGGCGCTTTATCTTGTTAGCTGTTGCGAGACGACTGGTGGCCCTCGGTGCGCCATGAGTTACAAAACGAGCGTTCCTTAGCAGGCGGACTATGACCCGCCCCCGCGAACCAGAAACGGCAGATTCTGTGTGACGGATCGCGCAGAAGAAAGCCGGGTCGGAGCTGCCCTGGGAAGTCAGGAGTCTGCTGGTGTCAACGCAGAGCAACGCCATTTCACTATCGGCTAAGAGAACAGCAAACTGAAGCTACAGGTATTTCAAACAGCTGTTTCGGCAGGTCTCCTGTTGGTTTCTTGCGAGAAAGCCGCTCGTCGAGGAATTAGCGCAGCTTAGCTCTTCACGCAGGCCTGGGAACGGCCCTCAGGACTTTAACGGAAGGATGGAGAAGCAGACCGGGTCAGAGATTTCAGGAGAGAGGGGGGGCTAGGACCTGAGCAGGACGAGGCCCGTGCGGGCAGCCGTCCACGCCTCCAGACAGTTTTCGTGAAGGACAGTCGAACTATTCCTGTTAGCGTTTTATGTGGGCAGTTTAGTCGCCGAAGACTTCCTCTGTACTAATTGGATTGGCCAGCTAACGCTAGTGCCTGGCTCTCCGTAGTTTGCTAGTCAGCTAGCCCATTCATAGTTGAGGTTTAGCCGCTCAGAGTCGAACTTACGAAGTGGTGACGAGTCTTTTCCTTTTTGGGTTTAACCTCTATATGAACTACTTATGACCACATCCAGAACACAGCTAAAGCCCAAAGAGTGAAACATTTTTGCTCGTCATTCTGGGAAGTGATCTTGTCGACATGTGTGTCTCTTCTTTCGCTTTCATAGTTTATTTGATTATGACGTGTGGTATGTGAACTAGATGGGCTAGTGCTGCAAGGAGCTTAGTCCACTTCTGCTTTTTATGTGATTACATGCTGCATCCATCGACAGGGTTTGTCTTGGTGTAAGAATAGCTGCTGTTGCGTATCTGGGTTCAGTAGTCAGCACAAGGCCGACTATGCAGCGTGTGGCATGACCTAGCATGCTGGGACATTTAGTGCTCAGCTGGTAAATGGTGAGGTGATTCGGCTGGATATCGCCCAGCCTGTAAGACAACTTGAGGTGTTGTTTTTTATTTCTGGTAGTTATAGCACATTGATAATACACTATTACTGTGTGTAAGTGCTATCTACTTTGTTAAACCGACTTTACTGCTAAATAAACATTGAACTACGCCAGGGGCGTTTCCAGGATTTCTTAAATGGGGTGGCACAGGGGGAGGACCAAGACCTAGGTAGGAGAGGCCACAGTAAATCAGAATGATTAAGTAATCAGAAAAGAAAGAAAAGAAGAACACTGGACAAGCTTTTCAGGCTCATGTGCAGCCCTGTGTTCTGTGGCAGATTTGCATGAAGTGGTGCACCACAAGAGTTTAAACATATGTCTGATAAGATAAAATAGTTCTTTAGTAGTCCCACAATAGGGAAACTTGCACCAAATACATCAGCAAAGTGTATCAAAGAATAAATGAATAGAAGCAAAAGCTATGTCTTCTATAATGTACCTTCGCCTGCTCCCTTGTATTCTTCCCAAGGGGTCACCGCAGCAGATTAATCCGCATTGCTAATTTGGCAGATGTTTTTTTGCCAGATTCTCTTCCTGACGCAACCCTCGATGGTGAGAGAGAGTTGTGTCTCCACTTGGAATCAAACCAGGGACCTTTCACTTGTCAGGCAAATGTGTAAACCACTACACTACGGGAACGCTGAAAGCTATATGCTGTAAAAAAAAAATTTAAATACATTTACACAAATTAAATGAAATTAAAAAGCAGCAAAAAGTTGTGCAAAGTGGAAAACAAAATATTTTGACTTTTTACTTCAGTGAAGATTATGATCATAGATCCTGCATAAGTAGCTCAGTAGTGCACAAGTCTTATTCAAACGGTATTTAACACTTATTATGTAGAACTGTACTTTCAGAATCATTTTATATTATTTAATCATAATTATTGATTCATTGATGTGTATATCACTTTAAATGAGTTATGCATTGCTGGGTAGCTTGCAATTTATCTCCAAAATAAGTAACTAAAGTGTACCTTCAGCTCAGGCTGCTACCTTGTATTTTCCCCAAGGGTTACCACAGCGGATTAATCCATAGTGGCAATTTGGCAGAGGTTTTTACTCCAGATGCTCTTCCTGATGCAACCCTCCATGGTGAAAGTAGCTTGTGTCTCCACCTGGAATCAAACCAGGGACCTTTTCACTTGTAAGTTAAACGTGTAAAACAATACACTATCTCCAAAATAAGTAACTAAAGCTTTAAAATAAAAGGTATGGAGTACAAAGTAAAATATTTGCAGTCAAAATCTAGTAGAGTAGAAGCAGAAAGTAGTATAACATAGAAATACCTAAAGTACAACCTGTATTTTGGTAAAATGCTTAAGTAGATACACCAAGTGACATTCATACTACTCGTTTTCAAACTCTAATATCCAATGGTGTTGGGTATTGCAAGAATAACAGGACTCTGGTGCAGTGGCATTGGTGGAGGGCAGCACCAGGGGGGACAATGCCACCACCCCGACATGCCTTTGAAATAATCCCACTGGCCCTATTTTGAGAAACCTTTGGGCCACAAAGATATCTCTCTTTAAAGGCTTTTACAGTTTGCTTTGTTGGCATCATTACCAGTTACTTTGAGGTCTAGCTATAGATAAATTTCTATCTAGCATGTTTCACTTAATTCATTATTAAAAATACTTTTAGATTTCCTTGATAAAGCCTGACCAGGAACAGGAGAGCCTTACAGATGACTTGTTTGTTAATGTTTTCCCAGGATAACCAGATAAAGTCACCGTGTACTTTGGTACTTTCTGTTTAGTTTGCTGCCAGAATAATGATAAAGCTGAATTATCAGTTTGTTATCCCTACAACTTCACTATTCAGACTGAGCCAAGTTCCATTTGCCCCAGCAATAAATCTAACCAAGATTATTTTTAATTACCTGTAATCTCAGAAGCTTCCTGGGTAAAAGGTGCTGCCCATGGAGAATAAAAGTTCTTTCTTTTTAACAGTTTTTACTGAGACTTTCAAAAAACATGTAATTATTATGCTATAGATTGTTATATTGCTCTTTCATATTTTTGCATGTCAGGATCATAATCAGAATAAGAATACTTTATTATTCTTAGTGGTGAAATTACAGGTACAGAATCTCAGTTGGATATAAATAAATCTAAGGCAATAAATATAAATTTGAAAGGTAAGAAATTAAGGTGAAAATAAATAAATATAAACAAGTGCATAGAACACATCAATAGCATGTTACAGACAGGGCAAAAATGATCACGTTCATCAGTTTCCTTTAGAAGAGAATGGTTAAGGAAGTAATTTGTCTATTTTAACCACCTGTTTGTTCACGGTCTGTGCTTGTCTCATCTGTCTTATCACCCCTCCCTTCCCAACTGGTAGAGGAAGATGACTGGCCCTTCCTGAGCCTGCCTCTGTTTAAAAGTAGTTCTTCCTCCCCACTTTCACCAAGTGCTTGCAGATAGCAGATCATCTGATTATTCTCTAATCTTGAGATGACTGTTGTTGTGGCCCCATATGATTATAATTCTGTTGAAAGCTGAAAATAAAATATCCAGGTTCAGTAACCCTGACATATTGTCAGGGTTACTGAACCTAACACCAAACTACTTGCACCAATTAACTTGCAACTGTAAACTAAGAAGAAACTTCTCCATTGCAGATGTTTACAATATGTGAAAATAAAGTGACTGCCGGTGTCACTGGCATGTATTGTCCTGGACTATAGATGTTCTTTTAAGTGACTTGTTGCCATGTTTGCATGAACTGGCTTCCAAGTACTGTCTGCACAGCTTTTGGACCTGATATTATTAGGAGTTTCCTCTGTTTCCATGTCTGCAAAAGAGGACTTGTCAGCCAAGTGGTTAGATTCCGGGGAGCCAATAACCCGAGAGGGCTTTGTCCTCCGGGCTCATTTTGATGCTGGAACAAGACTCAGGCTGTACAAGAAATCTCATGCTTCTGTTTGAAGTTTGGAACTCAAAGAAAGCAAACAAGCTTCAAATTTTTACACTATTTACTCCGCCCATACTTTAAATGCCAAGAAGAAATTCTGGGTTATTTTGTCACTTCACATACTCTGACTTGGGAGTTTCCTCAAATACACAATCAACCATTTCCTGATTGCCATTTCGCTGAAAGTTAATGATTACATTTATATCAAAACCATGTTGTGTGCATGGAAGTAAAAGGGCATCTTGTTTTTGCCTTATGTCTGTAACCTGCAGTGTATGCTAGCTGGTTTATGTCAAGGTTTAGGACAGTCTTATTTAGTAAACTTAAAGCTTTTGTGCTGCTGTATATTTCTAATGAAGTCACAGGTAAGATAACAATACAAAAGACAAGCAGACAATAAAAACTCCACATAGTGTTGTGTGCTTGCACAGTGTCCTTTAAACAGACAGCGATTTCTTTGCTCACGGTTAAAAAAATTTGAGTTTCAGTGTGAAAGAATTTGTACTTTCATACAGATGTCATACAAACATTTTTAAAGAAATGGAAATGGCAAACATTTTCGATAAACTAGTAAGATCAGACAATCTGTTTAAAAGTTAGCTAATGTTGGCTTAAAGTAAAAAATGTTATATAATAAAAAACTGGAACAGAAATGTTTCAGAGATGTTACATAATAAGAAGCTTGTAGTTTATGCTCATAGGAAAGGCTTGGTGTTTCAAAGGCAAACACTTTTTCAGAATTGGATCAGATAGTAATCATAACAGACCTGACACATTTTAATGTGTTGAGTGTAATGAGAAGTTTTAAGGGGGGAGTGAAACAGTATCATCATTATACTATAGAACTAAGCCTGCCAATCCACAGGAAGCCCTGCAGTGGAAAGTTATTCTTAAATGTATTATCATGGGTAATCTGCTTAATCCAAATTACTAAAGACGTCTGCTCTGCCACACTCGCTCCTACACTGTATTTGTGCCACAAATCTTGGGTATAATAAGGGATTGTGCAGTACTACAGGTTGCACATCGTTGCTGCCACTCTGTACCTGCAGCACAACACTGCTGCCATCACCCAGGGCTTAACTTGTCCCCATTTTTCAAAACATGGTGGTTTTATTTTTTTAATAAATCACCGTTTTGCATGTGGTATTGTGTGTTCGTTTGCAAGACATACTCTCGAGATGCAACAGTGTTTGACAGTGGTAGTTTATTTTTTATTTTTTCTGTTGACTCTTGCAGCACCATCCCAGTAGTGCCTTTTCTGCAAAGAATGTCACATCAAAACATGTCATTGAGTTGATGAAACAGAAAAAGATATGAGCTAGGGGAAAAATACAGCCTAAAGGAGAAATTGGGGGGGATCCCACTTCTGTTCCAGTTTATTGTTGCTGCATAGTGTTGAGCAGTCAGTTCCAGCTCACACAAGAGTTCCTATGAATATGTTTGGCAGAAATTGATGAAGTCTCAGGACCTCTTGACACTGTAAACTCTGTTTGCAATGGAAGAACATCTTCTCCCTCGCCTTTAAGCAAGCAGGGACTAAACTGCAGCTCCAGCAGACCTCATCCTGTGACACTTGACTGTAGGTGTATTTTTGCTTCCTGCAAATCCGGCCTGATGTGAATTTATAATAACCCCCATGTCATCCTTGTGGGGGCTGAAGGAGAGAAGGGACTATTTAAGAGACCATGAACCATCTTCTCTTTAGCCTAGTTGCTTTTTTCATTATCTTATCCTATTTTGGCCCCCTTTAAACCAGTGCAAATGAAATTCACTCTTACAGTCCATGTTTAAGGTAGAGGTTGCTCTCTCTCTCTCTCTCTCCCCTCTCCCTCTCCTGATCTATCTATCAATCTATCTATAAAAGAAGTTATAAATATAAATGTTAAGCTGTGTGGTGAGGGGAGTGTTATCTAATTGGATCATATCACTAAGAGGGGACAGTGTGTCAGTAAGAGTTCTCTCTCACACCCTCTCAGCACTACTGGTGTACTTACACCCCACCCCCAACGCACACATCTCATAATCCATTTTCACACATGAAATCCACCCAGAGGATCACATCCAAATATTGTTTAGAGTTGCTCTTTAGCCATAGACTGTATATAAAGATGGATGTAGCTTCCTAGTCCGCAGAGTGTATTCAGTGTGAAAGTGCCTTAAGCCTGCATTCTTTTCTAGCTTCAAAGATGACCAGTTGGAAGGGGTCTATGGGAAAATGATCCTTGGCTCCCTTGTCTGTGACCTCAGTAAACAGTTTCCTGTCAAGTTTATTCTGTCAGTCACAAGTTTCAAATCTTACTGAGTACAATGTGTTGTTCATTTTGTAAAATTTGGTCCCCATTAGAGTCCAAAGGAGGACAAAGCAGGGTATGCTTTACAGTGTGATTGAAAATGTGGTAGCTTATGAATATGGGGTTCTTTTGGCTGCTTGAGGCATCCACTTCTCACTCATCCCATTCAATTTCATAACATCAAGATGGACACAGCAAAAACACTCAGCTTTATGCGTCACACTGGGCTTCGCTAACCAGCGGATGATGTCACAGTGGCTGTGTCCAATTTTCATATACAATCTGTGAATTTAACACATGTAGTAGACAACAGCAAACTTCTTCTTCTTCTTTTGGCTGCTCCCGTTAGGGGTCACCACAGCGGATCATCTGCCTCCATCTCACCCTATCCCTTGCATCCTCTTCGCTCACACCAACCCTCTGCATGTCCTCCTTCACTACATCCATGAATCTTCTCTGTGGTCTTCCTCTTCTCCTCCTGCCTGGCAGCTTCATCCTCAACATCCATCCACTATCCCTCCTCTGCACATGTCCAAACCATCTCAGCCTTGCCTCTCTGACTTTGTCTCCAAACTTCCCAACCTGAGCTGTCCCTCTGATGTATTCATTTCTAATCCTGTCCATCCTGGTCACTCCCAGGGAAAATTTCAACATCTTCAATTCTGCCACCTCCAGTTCTGTGTCCTGTCTTTGTCAGTGCCACCGTCTCCAAACCATACATCATAGCAGGTCTCACTACCATCATGTAAACCTTCCCTTTCACTCTTGCTGCTATCCTTCTTTCACAAAGCACCCCTGACACTCGTCTCCACCCACTCCACCCTGCCTGCACTCTCTTCTTCACCTCTCTTGTGCTCT
>VUQH01036297.1:5787-44215 GCA_015106775.1 Etroplus canarensis | reverse complement strand
GGCCTGGTTTCCCGGCTGCTCGGGATCAGCTGGGGGGCAGCTAACAGGGGCTAAGCTATCTTGGCCCACACCATCTACAGGGTCCTGGCTAGCTGCTGGGGGAATTTTGAGGGTGTGGAGCCGCATCTCCAATTTTGTGAGCCTGGCCTCCAAAGCTAAAAACAAGCTACACTTATTACACTTACCACTGTCACTAAAGGAGGCCGAGGAGTAACTAAACATTTGACACACTGGGCAGGAGAGTGCCGGTGAAGCTAGAGGAGACCCACAAGCCATGACTGTGCAGCTAACAGATAAGCTAATGCCAAGAGTTAAGCTAATGCTACTGAAAGTGAGGGTGAGAGTGAGCTAGAGCTAAGCTAAGCTAAGTTAGGCTAGGCTACACCAAGCTAGCAAAAACAGGAATGCCCAGAGAGTGAACAGAATTCCTACAATTTGCAGGTGAATCAATAGAATACATGCACTACCAAGGCACCCTGTACTGGACCAATATATGCATTGGTCCAGTACAGGGTCTTGAATTAGTAGGTCCCAAGTAGGCCACGAGGTCAGGGTTGGTCTTGAACCAGTGACCTCAACAACTCTCTGGTTCCCAATCAGGTCCTCAGACAGACTTGTTCTCCTGACTGTGTCTGCTTGTGAAATCGTGGATTCCTCACACTCCCTGAAACATGACATGCATGGTTTGTCCTTAGGGTGAAATTGCAGGAATATCCATTCCAGAGAAGACTGTGGCATTGTGTTAACATACCTGAATGCTCCAGACCAGAAAACTGCCATAACGTCTGCTTTTATAGAGGTGGTCACACTTGCTGATTATCAGTTAATCAAGTGCATTTGATTATCAGCACCTGGATGCAACGTAACATAAGGAATTTCCTCCAAAGGGATTAATAAAGTACTCTGATACCTTAAGACCTATGGTAGCAGTAAGAGAGTACTGAACAGGATTGCATAGAGTCCTTTGGAAATTTTTCCACGTGACTGTACATACATACATACAAAACCAGAACTTTATCACAGGCCAGTGCAGTTCAGAAACCCCCATCCCTCACTATAGAATTTGCTCTCATCCTTTAGAAAGGGGTGGAAGGTCTTCTATTAGATGAAACCCAGATGTTAAACCAGAAGGGGAAAAACATCTATGTCTGTGCATCCCACAAAGAAAAAAAAAGATAAATATGGCCTACATACTGCACAGTGAATAACTGATATCCTTATGAGAGAAGCACACTAGTACTCTGTTCAGCCTTTTTTCTAAAGAAAGATATTCTAGCTTTACATTAACTCATTTAGTGAATCTCTGAATCTGCTTTAGAACAAGGACAAGCCAGCTGCTCCACACAGGGTCAGATTTTACACATGCAATCATTCTCACTCTAAAAAAGGAAAGTAAATATAAAAGTTAATGTTAGCAACTGAAACTTTGATAGCCCAAAAGCACATGTGTTCTGCCTCAGAGCAAAGTAACCAGGACAACCGATGACCTTCTTGCATGTGTTCGCTGAACCTTGGTCGTGCCCCTTCCTTTGGGATTTAGGCTAGGAAGGAAATGTTCTACATGCTGCAGCCTCTGTGTGGCCCGCACAGTATTAAGAGCAAGATGGGCGCTCAGAGGGTCATCAAACCATCATCAACACACTAAACCAAAATGCTGTTCTGTTCTGCCAGCACAGTTACAGAGAATGGAGAGTCAGTGCCAAAGTACACAGCAGCTGGCATATGGTGGATCAAAACCTTACTAAGACATTTAATGTCATTTAATTTGTAACCTGTCTTTATGCTTGTGAGATATATTCTACATATTTCAATACCACTGATGTTTATCTGTTAATAAAATTCTGTTCTCCCTGAACAAATTATACATGCAATGCCTTGGCCCTGCTGCAGACACAAGGGAGAAAAATTGCAGGCCAAATGTGTTTTACTTTGAGAAGTGGGACTTCCTTGTGTAAATATTAACATCCTTAGATCTATGGATCATTGACACCATTAAGACAAGCAGGAAAACAAGCTACTTGGTGGGTGCAGCTGCACAATCAGTCCTGTAGGATCAAACAGGGTAAGATCAATAAACATAATAGCCTTGGCTTCAGGCACAATCAGGAATACATCAAGCCTGCCAAGACATCAATGCCACTTCTTTTTCAATGCTGTGAGTTTGAAAACTGCTGCTTCAAAGGTGTTCACAGGAGATCAATTTGAGTTCTCCAGTGGCTGGTGCACACACTGCAGCATGCTGTTTGCTGGTGTTTAAACATCAGATAACACAGATACAATGCAGAGACGGCTCAAAAAGAGGATTTTTCTTTGAATTAAACTGATCGGCACAATCAGTTTAGCAGCAGAGAGTATTTGCTTTGTTAGAGATAACCTATTACATATATAGTTATTAATAAACTTATAACATGTCATATGCAATTAACTAACTGACTGTAAAGACAACTGTACAGCTGTATGGTACTTTTTCTGAAATTCCCTATATCCCATTAAATTAGGGCATTTTTGGAAGCATTTTGGAACACACCTTTGAATATTCAGTTCTAAATCCATACACAACCCAGAGGGCCTTGTGTGATGAGTGGCTAGAAAAGCATAGATTAGCGCATTTGTAATTTTTAGACATTGTAAAAGTAAAAGAATAATAACACGCACGCACACACACACACACACACACACACACACGGACTGGGGATGCTTTATTGACTGGTCTTTTCTGTTAACATATTTCTGTGTAAGCAGCCTCCCTGAAGGCCAGTACAGGAAAACAATAATAATAATAAGGCACGTTTGGTCATATCTTTATCACTTGAGCTGATATTAATACATATCTGAAGTAGTGTACAAGAAGACTGGAGTTCAGATATGAGGTAATGAGTGCTTCGGCTGAGTGTTTTTACCTTTGTGCTTTCTCCCCAAAGTAGACAAACAAGTTCCAAGGACTGTTGAGCACATTTCCAAAATTCCAGGTGGCACCAAAATGTAATAAGAGGGATGTAATATGTAACATTTTCCTTCACTTTGTTGACTTTAGGCTATAAAAGCAGTTCTAAAGGAAAGTTTAAAAACACAATCTATGAAATATTTTGGGAATAATTTAGTAGATAAAGAAGTAAACACACCTGTTAAAATAGCACATTATATATATTTATAAATATGTGTGTCAAAATTAACTAATTAATCCAATTAAATTAATTTGAAAAAATTGATTACCATTCATAATGCAATTAACCCATGCACCATGAGCAATGACTTAAAATATAACAATTCAACTGAATATCTTTTACTTGCCAAAATGCTGTGCAAAGGAAAAAAACGTTTTCTTACTTTCAACTCCCTTCACAATAACACTAAATAATTACCATCAGCAAGTTAAACACTTTTCTTATAGGTTTACTGTGGTGAATGACAGGAATGGCATGTTTTAGTACTTCCAGCATGACTAAAAGAACTTGAAATTATGCACAACACACTCACATTGCGCGGATTGGTGCATTAACACTATCTAGCAGCAGAACCAACTCAAGCAAGATGGATCATGCCCTCTCGATGGGAAGTTTGAGTACAAAAAAAAAAAAAAAGAATTGACTAACAATTTAATTTACACACAATGCAGGTATGAGTTTTCATTTCGCCAAAGCATAAGTTAGTCAAAGATTCCCCTACAAGTACTTCTGGGACCGTGATGCCCGTCTTAAGCCAAACCACTCTCCCCAAACAACTGGGCCTCAGTAAGTCTACCTCTGACAAATTGCATGTTATATTATTTTATTTTTCAATCTGGACACCATATCTGTCCTTTAGTTTAAATAAATCACATGTATCAGTGTATATATCCCCTTCTATCATGTGTCTTTTGCCCCCACAAAATGAAACACTTAATGAACAGGTATTAATCATGATTAATCAAAGTTAATCCACTGCGGCCCTGTGACTAAACTGATTAAAAATTTTAATCCTTTGACTGCCCTAATAAACTACAATGAGCTGGTTGCATAAGTGTGCACACCCTAAAGCTAATACTTTGTTGAAACACCTTTTGCCTTAATTACAGCATTTATTTCTTTTTAAACTAAATTGTAAAGCTTATAGGTCACTTTAAAAGGCAAAAAATGTTCTGAAGTGATTTATCTTGGTCTTACTGTTTTTACATTAGAAAAACCTGGCATTTTAGCGGTGTTGCATTCACTTTCTATATCCACTGTATGTCATACGTTTACCTTTGAAGTCAGTTTCCTACGAGATGTTTTGTGTTGCTGTACCTGCCGCACACCATGAGATGGATGGTCTCAGAAGACTCAGGTCAAAACAAATACTTTAAAAAAAAAAGAAAAAGCTTAAAAATCACTTTTCTTGCGCTTTTGATCATGTAAATTTTGAAACCTTGAAGAAGGTTTTAATAAGTGAGTTAATTACAGTACAAATTCAAACTGAGGCACTTCCTAAGAGCTTGAACTTGGTTTCAAAAATGAAAGTGAATGGCATTTTACAAAAATGTACAGTACTGTGCAAAAGCCTGAGCCATCCTATATTTCTTCATATTTTGCTTCCAAAGAGCCAGACTTTCTTGTAATGTTTTTAAAGTGATCTTGAGAAATAGCTCGTTAATATTTGGTCAACACGCCACTGTATAGGTCAGCCTCTAAGAGGGTGAACTGTTTAGGAGATATAATGGATGCAATCACAGCGCATAAATACAACTTTGTGTCCACAGGCCTGTTCTCCTATTCTTGCCAGCCTGGCCACACTAGCATACCGAGAGTGTTGTGTTGACCTTCATTCATGGAACCACGGTTACTTCTGTAACCATCCATTCTCCAGGCTTTCTGAAGGTCTTTCAAAGTTTTACTTTCACTGGTTTTTCACTCATTTTCACTTCTGTCCTTGTACCTGACCATTTTTCAGAAGAACGTTGGTTGCTTGTTGAAATTTGTGGTTCAAGTCCCTGTCAACATGGACAGAGGTCAAGAAAGAGGTACAATACTGAGTATCTACAACCTACTGTACATCAGCAACACTGTGCCCTAAAAATGACACTCATACAGCTAAACCACACTGTCAGCTGCATTTGGAGGAAACCAGGAAAAGTGTACGTAAACATTCAGACAGAAGGTTGAATGCATAATCCCAAAGACTTTTAACAGGCTTTAATATTTTAAATGTAGTTCAGCTGTATGGTAATGTCATTTTCAGGAGACAGGGCTCACACGAGAAATAGCAAAACATTTAATCTCTGCTATTCTGGCCCTTTTGTGACAAACCTAAATGTCTTTTCATCATGCTGATTGCTGCATTATGTCCCAAATCCACAGGGCTCCTGCTAGACAGTTGTGGCTGTCCCAAATGAAAATTGGCCTTGGCAGGGAAACAAAAGGAGCCAAAGGGCAGTGAAAAATGCTCAACTTGAGTTTTGCTCATGCTCAGATTGGGTCTCTTTTTTTTCTTCTTTTCCCCTTAAGTAACCCCCCCCCCCGCTGTCTAGAGATAACATTGGTACAGTTCAGTCTGTGTGATGGCAATATCACGCAAGAGGGAGGTGAAAGAGACAGGCACGAGTGACGACAATCTAGGATTACAAAATTTCCTTGAGTACAGTCACCATATCAGTTGCTGTTTTGCTGCAACTTACTACTGTTTCTTTTTTTTTAAGGCTGCACAGCTTACTGCCAGTGCTACCCTGATTCTCTTGGACGTGTAAGTGAGCCTTTGGCATTTGCAATAATATTTCATAAAGGCGCATAAGACAAAGCCCTTTTGTGCACCCTCCTTATTAAGTCAGGGATTTGTGCTAGCATGTGCCTATATAAGGTTTAATGTTAATTATCTTGCAGCTGCATGACAATGCATTTTAATCGGATGCTACAGAATAACACCAAAATAATGGCCTATAAACCCAGCAGTGGTTGCAATACTGCGTAGCGTCTAAGGCCAAATTAGCTCTGCATTAAGGGTAGGACTGAATGAGATCATCGCTGGGTGGCTGACATGCTTTATGATGATGGACCATTGGCTAACATGCGAGTTACATAAGACCAGCCATTTCTACACCAAGTGTTTCAGTGATGATACCAGACAGGAGAAGGTCAGATTGTGAAATGAGCAGTGCAGCCACGCCAACAACTCACATCACCTCTTGTCTCTGGGGAAATAAATGTTTGGGAGGGGGCGTATGAGAAAGTGCATGCTTTTTTACTTTAGTCCGCTACATTCAGTACCCCAAAGGGATCATGTCGACTGGGGTTATTGTCTCTTTTCCTTGCACCTAGACTGTATTTTCAATGAGTTTGTTTAAATATAAGTCCTCGGGTTCCACTTTAGACAGCTGTAGTTTGTAATCACACCAAAAAATTCATGTTAAAGGCCACAGAATGTGTTTGTAGCTGTATTCTGTATACAAATAGTCTGTTTACACTATCTTAGTGAGAAGCGAAATTAAGCTTTATACTTTTGAAAGGAAGCAATTTTGGAAAGTGGGGACAATTTGACCAGCCTTCAGAAGCAACACACTTCACAAAGCTGTCTGACAGTTAAGACTTTAGGCTAGGGTAAGAGTTGGGCTGAGGTTTTTAGGTGTGACTGTTAGATTTGGGTTAGGGCTGGGGAATATATGACATCAGTGAGGGTACTTGCAGTAGAAGTATGAATGTGTTCCCCAAAGGATGCAGCGATTTGCGCTTCTTAAAGCAATTGTCTTGGCTCAGTTTCCCAGAGATAGATCAAGCCTAGTCTAAGGCCATAATCTTTTTATTTTTTTCAGTGAAGACCTTCACTGAAAGAATCTTTTATCCTTGGACTTAATCCGTGTCTGGAAAACCTGTGATAGTGTATTAGTGACATAGTCTGTAGGTGTTGCTGCGGGATTCGTGTCTTTTGTCTGGCGCTTCATAGTTAGTGTCATTATTGTCATTAAGAATTCTCAGTCTGCTTTTTATTAAGTTCTTGTGCGCTTTGCGTTATATTAGGCTGAGTTTTGGAGTTTTATATTTGGGTTTATTTTGGGATTCCTTTGGGATTTTCCTGCTATCAAGTTCACTCATATTTCTGTTTTCTCTATGGTTTTATTTATTTCCTTTTTACTTTGGTAGCCCTTTGTATCTTGTGCCTTGCATTTAATTTTACTTCCCTGGACTCATTTTCTTGATTGGGTTCAACAGCATCTTTTTGTCCTCCTGCGTTCAATTCCCTGATTACCCACTGTGTGTTTACATAGTCCAGTCTTTGCCCTCGGTTTTTGTCTTGGTACTTGCCTTTATTTGCTCTGTGGTTTCTCATCGGTTGGAGTTTGTTGTCATGGTTTGCCATTGTGTGACAAGAGTGGACCCAATATATAGACTCCAGAACACAGAAGGTTGAACTAAAAGTGAGCTTTATTGCTGATATCCCTTAGGGTAAATAACGGTCCATGGTTCACAGTATAGAATGCAGAAACAAGAACACACACTGGCATACAGAGGCTCAGGGAAGACTACGGAAGACATCAGAGGACAAACCTCATGACACTGAACTAAGGAGAGACAAAGCATAGCGACTGACGAGCAACAGGAGGGAAAGGAGCACAGGTGACAGTCAAGGGCAGGAAGTAAAACTGAACACAAAGCACAGGACGAGACTGATATCAAAGTAAAACAAGAAACAAGGAATGTAACTGCAAGCACAACACTGAACTTGACAGACAACAAGAACTTGAGGGAAACGCATAGACAAACTAAGCACAGAGACTATAATACATGCATGGGGAACACAGGGGGCAGGGAAGAAATGCAAAACTACTGGAAACAGAACTCTGGGAGACAGGAACATAATGAAAAAACACAGAGACTGAACACAGGGAAACATGAGGACACAGTACTAGGAACTATACATGGGCTAGGGCAGGAACAACAGAACTAAAACAAGTACACAGCTAAGGGAATGCATACAAATTGAACAAAAAATAGAACAGGACAGGAAAAAGTGGCAGAGGTATGTGAAGGTGGTGCAGGACATGTATGAGGACAGTGAGACAGTACTGAGGTGTGCAGTAGGAGTGACAGATGGGTTCAAGATGGGGTGAGATTACATCAAGGGATCAGCTCTGAGCACCTTCTTGTTTGCAGTGGTGATGGACAGATTGACAGATGAGGTCAGGCAGGAGTCTCCGTGGACTATGATGTTCACAGACGACATCGTGATCTGTAGTGAGAGCAAGGAGGAGGTGGAAGAGAGCCTGGAGAGGTGGAGGTATGCACTGGAGAGAAGAGGAATGAAAGTCAGTAGAAACAAGACAGAGCACATGTGTGTTAATGAGAGGGTGGCAGGTGGAACGGTGTAGATGCAAGGAGGATGAGTTTAAATACTTGGGATCAACCATCCAAAGCAACAGACAATGAACAAGATACAGTATGAAGGAAAAAGGCAGGGTAGAGTGGGTGGAGACAAGTGTCAGGGGTGCTTTGAGATAAAAGAAAGGCAGCAAGAATGAAAGGGAAGTTTTACAAGACGGTAGTGAGACCTGCTATGATGTAAGGTTTGGAGACAGTGCTACTGACAAAAAGACAGGAAGCAAAGCTGGAGCTGGCAGAATTGAAGATGTTGAGCTTTTCCTCTGGGAGTGACCAGGATGGACAGAATTAGAAATGAGTACATCAGAGGGACAGCTCATGTTGAGAAGTTTGGAGACAAAGTCAGAGAGGCAAGGCTGAGATGGTTTGGACATGTTCAGAGGAGGGATAGTGGATACAGTATATTGGACAAAGGATGTTGAAGATGGAGCTGCCAGGCAGGAGGAGAAGAGGAAGACCACAGAGAAGGTTTGTGGCAGTAGTGAAGGAGGACATGCAGAGGGTTTGTGTGACAGAAGATAATGTAAGTGACAGGGTGAGACGGAGGCAGATGATCTGTTAACAGAAGTAGATAATAGCTTTATGTTACACTAGGTCTTTGTGCAGACCCTGAGTTCATCCTGTCTGAAACAAGCCATTTTAGCTCTTTTCCTCTTTAAGTCCTCTTTCTTCTGACTGGCTGCCCTTCCTAAACAAAGGATTTGAACAGCAGTTGGGTGGGGCTTCTGACTGCCTGAGTTGACCATATAATGATAGCCCCACTCACTGACTGTCTGAAACAAACACTTCATAGCAATATTACGCCTGAGCTTTTGGCTCAGGGCTTATTTGGTCATACGCATTAAGGGTCCCTTTTAATATTTAAATACTTGCAAAAGAGCAGCTAAGGTAGAAGTCTATATAAAATATTTTTAGGGATATGCAGTTCACAAATGTACAAATAAAACCTAAATAGCAAGTGATTTGTCAAACACCAGTGTGAGGAAGGAGATACAGACACAGCCCTGCTGATTTAAAAAAAAAAAAAAGCCATGCACCTTATCCACAAACTGAAATTACAGCTATTTAAAAAGATCCCTTAGGTTGTCTTTTAGAGCATGAAGAGGTCAGTGACTTACAGTACAAAAAGGTACTGCGAGGTTATCTCAGGATTTACTGGTCATATTTTCCACATGGTCATTCTGCTATAGATAGCCTCCTCTTCCTGGCTTCTGAGTGGAATCCCTAACAACATTATGTGACTCAATTAAGCTGCCATTCGAAGCGTTGCCCCGATCTCATATTATCTCATTTTGATCCATGGCTGCACGTACACACAATCATCTGTGTGCAGCCACCAATTTGCAATTTAGCCCTATTGCCGCAGCTAGGAGGAATGATTTATTTTCATTATTTTCAAAGCTGAATGCTGTGTGTCTGCTCGCTGTTTTGCAGATAAAGCAGAGCTGGCCAGACCTCAAAAGACTATTCAGTGTTCAAGCAATTTTATTAAAGCTTTAATCACTGGTGCTATATCTTTTCAATCTATAATGAGCAGATGTGTTTAGAGCTCACATCCGCAAAGCAAGCACAGCGAATGCAGAGTGATCAAACCTCGAGTTCTCCTGTTCTGACCCTTATCTGACTCGATGCAGGGGTCAGACTACAAACATGGTACCTCAAACACATTATCCCAGCGTGGAGCCTCCTTCCTTTTATTTGTACAGCTGAAGCCCCGCTCACCTCGTTTGAAAGGCACCGATGATGCACTTGCATTGCCAAACAGACGAGGGACCTTTGCGGCCGCACGACCATGAGAAAGTCGAGCAAAATAAACATGTGCGTCCTTGCTTTCACTCGTTCACTGCTGTTGTATCTTTTTACAGGGTGCTCTGGGCTGTTTGATTTTAGCGTTCATCTCGCTGTGCCCACACATACGTACAGCAACTTTTCCCATGACTCATAAATCACCTCTTTCATGCAGAATCTGCAAACAGTGCTGTATTTTTCGGTCATCCATCTCTTGCATCCTCACAATTTATCAGCTCCTACTATTAGCTGTTTGCGCAGCAGTCTGTACAGGCCAAAGATGAGCTTGTGCTTTGTGAACATAAACGGACCCCATCTCATATATTGCTTCTCGCGTCTATTTTCCTGGGCCCTACAGCGTTTGTATGTATAGCTCACTTTCTGGAAGGACTGCAGCACCTGCTGCTCTGCTAACATCGTGCTCATGCTACGCCTCCTTTACACATGATCTGTCGCAGTAACAACTTGAATTAATTCCAACATAACTGGTATGACCCCTAGCATTTTTTTTAAAAAGTGCCTTTCAGTGTACCCACTGCACTTTGTAGCACAGGATACAAAATAGAGTTAATAAAATCAAGAGCATGGTTAAACAGGAAAGTGCCAGTCAGAACGGTGGATTTGAATAATGATTAAAATTGACCTTGGGTTTCAGAATTTCTGATGCTGAGAGTTCCAGTCTGTTGAAACCTGTCCCCCAAGATGTGCAACCTGGAGAGGGGAATTGCCGCTTTGTGTCAGAGAAAAGTTTTCTTTTGCAAAAATGAGACGTGTAGTAATTGCTATTTTGTGCAGACATAAAACTTCTTAAATAAATGGTTATTTGATCCCTTTAGGGCACAGAAAAAGCTGTGAAAAAAGTTGACACATCATCTTTTATTTTAATATTATGAACTTCAAGGGTGGCATTTGATGCAGCAGTTGGTGCTAGCAAGCAGGTCCTGGGGTTGAGTCCAGGGGAAGCCCCCCCCACAACTGAGCTACAACCATGACCCACCACAAGGGGAAATTGGTAGAAAAGGCAGAGGTTTGCCAGATTACACAAGAACTGGACTGAAAACCAGTGGAAAAAGGTCTTATGAATCCAAATTTGACTTTTTTGGTTTAAACTGTCCGCAGTATGCCCATCTACAGCCAGCTGTAAAACACAGTGGAGGCTCTGTCAGGGTTTGGAGCTGCATTTCAGTCAGTGGCGTTGGGGATCTTATCAAAATTGCTGGAATTATGAATGCAGAAAAGTTCCGTCACATAATCTACCATAAAATATCACCTGAAACACACTGCCAGTGCAGCAAAAGCCTACCTGGAGAGAAAAACATGCAGTGGCACACTTCCAGTCAAGGATTGGCCTCCCCAGAGCCCAGACCTCAGCGCTATTGAAGCAGGGGCAGCTGTGGCTCAGGAGGTAGAGTGGGTCATCTTTCATCAGGAAGGTTGGCAGTTTGATTCCTGACTTCTCCAACCTACATGCCGAAGTATCCTTGGGCAAGACACTGAACCCCAAATTGCTCCTGATGCATCCATCAGAATGTGAATGTGTGCATGATAGTTAAATGCGCTTAAGGGAGAGAATAAAGCATTTTATGATTGTGTGTGTGAATGAGTGAATAAGGCTTGTAGTAAAAAGCGCTTTGTGTGCTCGTTTAGAGTAAAAAAAAAAGCACTATATAAGCACCGATCATTTATACAGAGAACAGAATAAAATGCAGCCAACATTCAAAGGAGAGCTTTAGAATGTCCTTTAAGAAGCCTGGAGAAGTATTCCAGAAGAATACTTAAAGAAATAACAAGAACGATTGTGTTAAAGAAGGTGGTCATTACAAATGCTGATTTTCAAGCTGGTTAGAATTATACAAACTGTTTCCATTTAAGTTTGCACATGTTTTGCTAAATTGTTGCACCTATTTACCACTTTTCCAGCAACATGTAAAGACATGAGGGGTGGCTTGAGACTTTTGCACAGTACTGTAAATTGTCATCAGGCAGCGAGCGTGGGGCTCTGAGCAGATGTTCTCTTGCTCGTCAGTTTTTTGACTGCACTGACTTTTCTGCTGAGATTTCACATTATTATGCACCACATGTGCTCTTAGGCATACTTCAAGTGAATTTCAAAGATAGCAGGAGTAATAACAGGTAAAATAAGAACGACTACAGGGCCACAGTGTCTCCAGTCTCCAGCTGTCTGTGTCTGTGGGCCCTAGAGTTTCCAAAAGTAGGAGGCAGCAATCATGGCCCTCTCCTGTGCAATCAGTTCCCAGTTTGTATTTAGGAGACAGACACCCTCTCTGCTTTCAGGATTAGGTGTCAAACATTCCTCACTGATAAGGTTTACAGATAAGACTGGATCAGGTGACTCTAAACCATTCTTTAGTTATGCAGCTATAGCCTAAGGCTGCTGTGGTACTTCCCATGATGCACACAGCGATGCTCACTTCTCCCTTTTTCAGTTCCAGTGCATTTATGTCATTTTTGCATGGCAGTATATTTGTCCTTGTGTCAGGGTCCGCACCTTAGTTAGGGTTTTTGCGTTTGGTTTTGAGTTCTGTTTATTCTCTTTTGCCCCATGCCTTGCCTGTCTCCCCTGTTAGTCGTCTCTATCTGCGTCTAGTCTTGTCTTATTTTGGTAATCTGTCTAGTCCCTGTTTTGTTCCCCCCGTCTCGAGTGTTCTAGTTACGCCCCTGTCTACTTGTCTTCTGCTCATTGGTTGTTCCTGTCTATTTAATTCCCGTCTTCTGTGTTACTCGTTGTCGCGTCATACTGGTTGTCTCCCCTTGTGCCACCCGTCCATGTCTCCAGGTGTTCACGCTCTTTGCCTCATGTTTGGATTAATGTTCAAGGACTTGTGTTTATCATTATTTTTGAAAATAAAGCCTTTTTCACGTCACGTTGGCTCAGCGGTCCTGCAATTGGGTCCACACCACACAGATGCCACGCCATGACACCTTGCTCTCATCATGTGCTCTCCTTTTCTTTTTTCTCCTTAACCTCACCCTCCAACTCATCACAGCGTACGACTACTCCTCCCAGGTTCTGCTGGACGTCTCTTCCCGTCAAAAGGGAGTTCTTCTTCTCTACCACCACCAAGGTCTTACTCATAGGGATCATCAGATTGCTAGGGTTCTCTCTCTAATATTGTAGGATTTTAACTTGCAATACAAAGTGCCTTGAGTTGCTGTGAACTGGCACAAAGAAAATGGAAATGAATTGAAATAAATATTTAGCCGCTACATGGCAGCGGCATAATAATTGACAACCGGACAAGCCCCCTATTATTCAGTTATGGTTGGTTCAAGCACTGAACTTAATAGACACAACACCAGGGTGACTGCAATAAAGGTTTACTGTACGCAGATAAATGAATAAAAAGGATATACCAAGCCCCTCCAACGTGTGCTGCTGCAGGCAGACAAGCTGGGAAGAGAGCGAGAGCTGAGCAAAAAGACTGGCTTATATAGGCCCTGCCTACAACTCAGCCAAGTTAGATTTCCTGTCAGAGATTCACAGCTGAGAGTCCTGGACAACAAAGGCCTGGTAACCTTAGATGAAATGATGAGAATTAGGAACCATTAGTAGGGCTCATATGGAGTTAACAAGTAATAAACATAGGCAGGAGCCGGCCCATTCAGGGCTTTTAAAAAAGCAGTAAAACCTTAAACCAAATGTAAAATTCAGGGGGTAGCCAGTGAAGGGCAGCAAAGACTGATATAATGTGATCACTTCTCTCAAAAAGCCTGGCATTTTTTAATTCGACTGAATTCTTTGGATGTGTCACCTGCTATTACCCAGTGTAGAGTGCCATGTAATAGTCGAGACTGGAGGAGATAAAAGGAAGAATGACCTTTTCTAAAACAGCAGGGGAAAGAAATGACCCGTTTCTCAATAGATGTCTCAGATGGACAAAGCACGATGCACCAGTGTAGTCAACCAAGCGTCAAAGGACAAATCAAAATTAAAAAAAAAATAACACCAAGGTTATAGGCTCCTTTTTCCTTAACATTATTAGAAAAGAGGACTAAAGAAGAGACTAATGTAGCTTGAGTGGTTTATTTGGCAGAATCTGCCCATGTAAACTGTACCACAGGAGCACTGAGAGTGAATAAAAATAGTAGAATGAGAACAGCAGACCTGGGTCATCGTTTCATGTAGGACCATCACTGCATGTGACCCATGTAGTAGAGATCCATTGTTAACCACACATTTGAACCCAGCTGTAGCGGATTTAACAGTAACATTTTTTAATCAAAGAATACAATTTAGAGTCTGCTTCTTGCTCCCAAAGCCTGTGCAAAAAAACAGATACGCACAAACACGGTATCATTAACCATCCATCTGGTTGACTGAAATTAAGCGTAACATGAAAAACAAGTCAATGTCAAGAAACATCCTCCTCAAGACTATTTTTGCATAACGGACTGTCTGTGAATCATTTAACCGCAGCCAGGGAGAAACTGCTCGGATCTTTACCAAGCAGGTCTTGTGACATACGTCGATCCCAAGACAGCATGAGATACAGCTGTTCTGCATTTGCACCCACACCAAACAAATACTCAAAGAGAGTCCAGAAAAAACTTTATAAGCAACGCTGGAGCTCCGTCCGTGCAAGAGCGAATGTTTGTATGTAGTTCAGTCTCAAACTGCACGTCTGCCATCATAAATCAACTGGCGTTTTCTTGAGGCTTACAAAGCTATCAACTGCTGTCTTTGATCCTCCCTGTCTGCAAAGCACATGTCCCGTTTTCTATTGTTCACAGATGATCATAATTCTTTGTTCTTTTGAAATAAATCAGCACTAACGAAAGTTTTGTTTGTGCAGTCACATAATTATCTAACATTAAGAGATACGCTGTCATGTTTTACAAGTTTTTAAGGCGTGCTAGTTTATGGTGGTAATGTGGGCAGCTCTGTCACTCCACAATGAAACACCTCTGAAATCCACTGCAATCATTGGTATCAGCCAGGTGCTGCTAATCAAGTACAAGCATTCAGGTATGTATTAAGACAATGCGACAATCTTACCAGGAGTAAATGTCCCAGTAATTTCAGACCATGCCATACTCAAAAAAATTGCATCCAACCCAAAAGCTAGATCTCAGACTCTAAAGGCTTCAGTTAGCATGTTAAATGTTGAAGTTCAGGACAGCACAATTAGAAAAAGACTGAACAAGTATGGCTTGTTGGAAGAACTGCCAGGCCAACGTCTCTTGTCTCTAAAAAGAAGATGACAGCACAGCTTAGGCTTGCAAAGCTGTATGTGAATAACACAAAAGACTTCTGGAACAACGTCCTTTGGACAGACCCAGGCCGGATTGGAGATATTCAACCATAATGCACAGCACCACATTTAAAGAAAACCCAATACAGCATATCAGCGCAAACACCTCATACCAACTGTCAAGCACCGTGGTGGAGGGTTGATGGTTTGGGCACCTTGCAGTCATTGAGTCCACCATGAACTCCACTGTATACCGAAGTATTCTAGAATCAAATGAGAAATCTACAACAGAATGGCTAAAAACGAAATCAAGGTGTTGCAACTGGCCAGTCAAAGTCCAGACCTCAACCTGATTTGAAATTCTATGGTGAGACCTTAAACGGCCTGTGTATAAGGGAATGACCACAGAACCTCAATGAACTGCAGAAACCTTGTAAAGAATTGTGGGCCAGAATACCTCTGCATTGACGTGAGAGAATAATAAAGTCATACAGAAAACGATTTCTTCAAGTTGTTGCTGCTAAAGGTGGTCCTAAAAGCTAATTAATCTTAGTTTTTTCCAGGACTGCATAGAGTCCTGTGAAATTATCTTTTTCGTGTGACTCTAAATTTAACATTTTTTGAAAGATTAACTAAAATAAACTGGATTTCAGTTTAATTAATTTAGCCTTAAGCAGATCAGAGATTTCAGTAAGTTAATGAAATATCTCAAACCTGAACTGGAACAATATTTTCTTCACACATTCCGGGAGTAAGTATTTGATTTTCTTCAGCGAAGTGATAAAGTGATAGTTGACCCTAAAACCAAATATATGTATTTTCTAGCTGGCCTGTAGTGTTATTGATTCCTCTAGATTCTCTCTTTGGATCCGTGTTGCTCAGTTAGAGGGATATTGGCTGCAGATATGTCTGTCTTGTCAGTTGTTAAGATTCATATTTTGAATCTTAACCACTCTGCAGTAATGTCTCTTTCATGACCTGGTTGCACAAAAAAAAAAAAAAATCCACCAACCTTGTTGTGAGCAGTTTCATGCAGGAACTATTTTCTTTGATGTCAAACTACACCCACCAGTGAAAGGACATTTGCAACTCACAAACGTTACAGCTGAGCCATTAATTTTTACATCCTGTCACGCTGTTGCAATCACAGGCCTCTGGTCAAGCACCCTCACAGTGATACAGTTGATGATTGCTGAGTTTTGCAAATTTATTTTTTAGCACTGAGCTCCACAAGGTCAGTGACATGTAGTTACCTGACTTTTAAGACAAGTCCGACTTTCGTACAGCTGATATCGTGAAAACTGGGAAATTCATGCCAAATCAGTAGAACTGGATAGGTCACCCCATAGGCCAGAGGAAAAATACACTACTCAAAAAAGATTAAAAGAACACTCAATTATCACAGTGGAGCAGTTAAACTTTAGGAATATCAGTCTGGTCAGTTAAAAAGCACAAACGTTTATGGATCAATTTCACCTGTTTTGGTGCAAATTAAAGACAAACCTCAAAAAGGGAACGGTTTCACGGACTATCGCTCCCTTCGTATTCACCCTGAACGATTTTTAACTACAAGTACCTGCAGCACATTCAGGTAGCACAGGTAATCCAGCTCGTACAGGATGACATACACTGTACATACCTGCAGCCGCACGAAGGCTTGCTGTGTCTCCCATCACTGTCCCAAACGTGTGGAGGACATACCAGGAGGTGGGCCTTTACATGAGCATTATCAGGCAGCAGGATGGGTGTCTGCTTCTTTGTAGAAGGACAAACAGGAGGAGCAGGTTTACACAGAGCACAGCAACAGATGCCGCGATGTCGCTACACTCTTTCACATCCGTCACATGGACTCTGTGTGAATTTCAGCTGAATCCCTAAAGTTGAACTCTCTTGCTGTGCTTGCTTATGAGCAAGAGTTCCCCAATTTTTTTAAGCAGTGTATATAAATTTGGGAATAAACTTTAAATTACTTTAAAAAGAGAGGGTAAAGACTTCTATTCGACTCCTTTTTTCCCTGTGATATTCAAATTATTACATCAGCATGTGATTAGTGCTACCATCATTTGGACATTGTTTTTTTTTTGTAAGAAAACTGGCAATCATCAATTTACTTGTGTTTCCCGAGCATTAAAGCCCCAGATAAATGGGGAGGGTTGAGTCAAGAAGGAACATGCAGTGTTAAATCTTTGCCAAATCAAGTATGTGAATTAAACATAAGATTCCCATACCAGGATCCATAATGAGTGCTTCTGGGTGCTGGTAACAACTATGCTACCGTTGGCCAAAGACAAAGGAGGAGGAGAGGAGGAAGGTTTGTTTGGAGGCAGCAAGAGAGAAGATGATCTGCTGTGGCACACAGGCCCAGGAATTGGCCGATGACCCCTCTGCAATAATAGGCCACTTGGGAAATGTGTATTCTCTGACTGGTTGGTGAGTGGATGCTGGAGGTTTCTAACAGTCAAAAAGGTATTTGTTACAACCTCCTTCTGATTGCTTTGGTTGTGAGCAGATTGCTGCGGTCACCTGTACTTTGCATGGAAGACACTGTCCGTGATGCTTGGCCAGTAGTTGGCAAGGGTTTGCAGACAAGTCAAACTCCACCAGCCTGCCCAGTGGTGTCGGGTACAAAGCTGTGCCTGTGGAGCCAGTAACAGAGACAGAAGCGCCGCTGGTGATGCAGCAGTCCAGGACTAAATGGAGCCGGGCAGAGCCAGAGGCAACCCTCTCCTTTGAACAGGAAGATCTCCCTGTTGAGTGGTTCACCGCCACCCACCCACCTGCTCTTCTACAACCAGACAATGCGTGATTTCAAATACAAGCACGAACGGCAGGGGCTGCTTGAGCTAAAGTACAAGAAGGTGGCTGAGAGTTACTGCTGAGTGATCAAAAAATATGGTTTTACAATTTTAATGAAAGACAATACCTTTAAACATTGGAAACCATTTTTTTTTTCATAATTACATAGCATCCTGTTCATGTAGCCTACATGAGTGTGTCTTGCATTTAAAAATCATTACATTAACTTCTTCCTATGAAACATATGTGTTGCACAAAAAGATGGTGTGGTGTTCTAGGAACTTTTCTGGGGATGGTTCCGAAACATGTGGACGATTTACAGCAAACAGCGGGCGAGTGATCAGGAACTGATCTCGCATCATTCAGCAAATGTTTGCGCAACCAGTCACCAACCACTTAGTAAATGAAAACGTGCATCTCACGCAAAGATTCTCTAGGCCTGTGTGAATAGGGCCTAAATGAAGCAGCCGAAAGAAGAAGATCTTGTTTAAACTGTGAAAATGTTTAATTACTAGTATAAGAATAGTTTTATATTGCTTTTGAATCTTTTAAATGGGTCATTTTTTTCCAGTTTCTATGGGATTTGTCAACTTTAGCCTTGTTTGTGTTGTAAGAATAAAGGTTCATCAGTCTTTTGGGAGAGTGGTTTGACCACAGATCCATTTCATGTTTTAAATGTGATTTCAAAATCTCTTCTTCTATAATTTTTATCATATGCCTCTGTTATTTAGTTAATATAGTGTAAACTAAAAAATGTCTTTATTTATAGTATTTTTAATCATAAGGTGGTGCTGATTTGGTAAAAAGTGAGCAGACAGAGGTAATACAGATTAAGACCTGACCATGGAACTATGCCATTTCAATTTTATGCCTATAGTACTAAAGTCACCTTAACGTGCTTCACACTGTAAGGTAAAGACCCTACAGTATTATAGAGAAAGCACTTGGTGACTGTGTGAAGGAAGAACTCACCTTTAACAGGAAGAAGCCTCTGGCAGAACCAGACTCAGATAGGGGCAACCATCTGCCTTGACCAGTTGGGTGTGAGAGGAAAGAGAAAATTACCCTATGCAGTTACCCTGTGCTGGTTTGATCTATAAACTTGTTGTACAATTATCACTTGTAGCTAAACAGACTGCCTTAGAATTAATATAAAGCTGCATGTACAAAACTGAACTGTATTGGAATGAATAACGCAAAGACAAAATATTTTAGTAAGCTTCGATCGAAATTTGGCGGGACCAAAACTCCCTCTGTTATGAACCTAAACATGCACAGCACAAATATGGCTTACAGTAAGCATACACCAAAGCCATCTTAACAGATGCCTTCATGGCTACATGTCAATATGTGACAAACAAAACTAGTGAAGTGAAGTGACACTTCAGACACAGCAATCTCTCAGGGTATCCATGTCTGTCCCTTTTCAACTGTCGGCTATTTCTGAACCTATTTATGCCAAGCAGCTCTATTTTGGGTCAACAGGGTGACTGGTGAGCATGCAGAGGAAGGCGGGCTGTGTCATAATAACTCCAAGAAACATTAGTCAAATAAATGTCCTGCAGGCAGTGAAACCTGTCAATTTGACTTATTGTTTCCAAACCGTACTGTGGGCTGCACAAACCTTTGTTTCTTTTTAAATAAAACAAATTTAGGGGTGATAAACAGTTAGCAGCAGCGCTGAAGAATGAAGCAAAATTTTCTCTTTCACCTATAGTCACAAAGATGTAGCTGATTACATAAGTGTAGGCTACCACTGTCAATTAAATATTCTAACCATAAGGCAGATGTGTGCTCTTGTAATTGTCAACAAACATCGAGGAAACATACTGAAGCTTTAAAATTAGATTTCTCTAATGTGTATTTAACAAAGATGTTGCTGTAAATGAGGATAAATGGGATTCAGCAGCAGTACGAAGTCATCACTGTATTGTGTTTTTCATATGGTAATGATACTACTGGTAAGTGTTCCTAGAAGGCAAAACGTGGGACAGATTGTTGATAACAGCAAGGTTTATTTTATGAGAAGCACATTATGTTCTTTGACTATTGGCTGCAAATTAAAAGTTATTTAATTATTTAATTGAGGCCATTTTGAGATCAGATTGTAATTATCAGTGTTGGAACAAGAGTCCATTGGGTGGTGGTTATGTTTGTGGATTAGTAAATGTTAAAAAGATATATTAATGTGTCAGTGTTTTGTTCTTCTCCTCAAAAACCCTCACAAAAAATTACATAAGTCTTTCAGGTCTTAGAGACTGCCCTTATGTCTATCATAATGAGATGAACTCTTTGCAGGTCTGGTGTGAGAGGCATTTCACAGAGACTGCTTGCAACAATTCGCCAACTGATGAGGGAAAACATATTTTTCCCTCATGAACTGTGGCTGCCAAGGCGTCGCCAACTCCTTTCTAATCCTATGTAACTGGCGCCTAAGCTTGATATACAACTTGGAAGCTACCAAGAAGCTACAGCACAGTGCATTGTCATATTTTTTGCACAGATTAAAACACACATAATTCAAAGACTTAAGCAGTGGAATATGGAGGTGCTTGGAGTGAGCTTTGTTACACTTGGATGCCTTCTTTCAGCTGCTCCCACAACAGCACATCATCTGATTGCATCTCACCATGTCCCTTGCATCCTCTTCTTTCATACCAACTTTCTTCATGTTTTCCTTCAATATGTCCATGAACCTTCTCTGTGGTCTTCCTCTTTTCCTCCTGCCTGGCAGCTCTATCTTCAACATCCTTTGTCCAATATAAACAAAACAACTTTATTCATCCCCTAGATGGGGAAATTCAAATCAAATCACCGACAATCTCACACACACACACACACACACACGAGAATGCAGTGAGGGAGGTCTGTGAATAAGGCTGCCATTTTGCAGGTGCCAATGAGCGATGCGGGGGGTTCGGTGCCTTGCTCAAGGGCACCTTGGCAAAGCTTGGAGGGTGAGCCAGGATCTCACTGGCCTCTGGTCCACCTCCACGCATATCCAGGGCGAGGTCTTGAGCTGGCTGGTCTTGGATGGCCACCAGGTCCAGGTCTGGACGGGTCTTGAGCCGGCAGCACTCAGTAACCCTCCAACTTCCACTGAGCCATTGCCGCCCCCAATCCACTATCCACTATCCCTCCTCTGAACATGCCCAGACCATCTCAACCTCGCCTCTCTGACTTTGTCTCCAAACCACCCGCCCAGGGATGTCCATCTGATGTACTCATTTCTAATCCTTTCCATCCTGGTCACTCCCGATGAAAATCTCAACATCTTCAATTCCCCCACCCTGCCTGCACTCTCTTCTTCACCTTTCCTGTGCACTTGTCCTTCTCTTTGGGTAGTTGATCCCAGGTATTTAAACTCAGCCCCCTTCACTACCTCTACTCCGTGCATCTTCACCGTTCCACCCGCCTCCCTCTCATTTACACAAATGTATTCTGTCTTGCTTCCCCTGACTTTAATTCCTCTTTTTTCCAGTGTATACCTCCACCTCTTCAGGCTCTACTCTGCCTACTCCCTATTCTCACTGCAGATCACAATGTCATCTGCAAACCGAAACAGAATACTTTATTAATCCCAGGGAGGAAATTGCATAGTCCACGGAGACTCCTGCCTGACCTCATGTGTCAACCTGTCCACTGCAAACAAGAAGGGGCTCAGAGCTGATCCCTGATGTAATCCCACCCCCACCTTGAACCCATTTGTCACTCCTACTGCACACCTCACCACTGTCTCACTGTCCTCATACATGTCCTGCACCACCTTCACATACTTCTCTGACACTCCTGACTGATTCACAAAGACATAGCGCACTCCTTCTGGCCTTCTCTATACTTCTCCATCAGCACTCTCAAAGCAAACATAGCATCTGTTATTGTAAGCAGCATGAAGCCATACTGCTGCCTGCTGCTTACTTCTCTTCTTAACCTAGCTTCAGCAACTCTTTCCTGTATCTTCATGATATAGCTTACCAACCTGATTCCTCTGTAATTGCTGCACTTCTTCACATCACCCTTATTCCTGAAGACTGATACCAGTGCTCTCCACAGTCGTGTTAAACAATCTGTTTAAAAAGTCCATTACCCTATTTTCTAGACGCCTCCATACCTCCACAGATATTGCATCTAGATCAACTGCCTTTCCACTCTTCATCATCTTCATAGCTGACCTCGCTTCATTCTTTTCAATATTCTGCACTTCCTGATTCATTATCTTTCCTCCATCTGACCTCCTCTTTCCCTCCTTTTCGAAATTCCTCAACTCCTCAAAGTACTCCTTCCGACTTCTCAACACACTCTGTTCACTTGTTAATACATTTCCATCTCTATCTATCTTTCCATCTCAACTTTTTTGAACCAGGCACAGAAAATATATCATATATAATATCATATTCTATACTCAGAATTACTAATTACAGCATCGTGCAAAAGTCTTGGGCACCCTCACTTCCTGGAAAATTGGAAATAGGTGCAACATTTCACTGAAACATCTCAGTTTGTCTCGTCTCATTGGCTACCGCTTTTCCTGGGGTCCGGGTCGCGGGCAGAGAAGCCCAGACTTTCCTCTCCCCAGCCACCTCCTCCAGCTATTCAGGGAGGACACCAAAGCATTCCCAGACCAGCATGCAAACATAAAATGGAAGTGCAGTATATCAGGCAAAAACAGAATTTGTACAATTCTAACCAGCTTGAAAGGCATCATTTTATTCTTCAACATAGCCTGAACTCTTTTAGCCATGCTTTCTTGTCATTTCCTGAAGTAGTCCTCAGGAAGAGATCGCCAGGCTTCTTGAAAGGACATTCCAAAGTTCTTCTTTGGATGTTGGCTGTCTTTTGTTCCGTTCTCTCTCCCACACTGCTTCAGTAATGTTGAGGTCTATTCACGACTCCATGAGAACTGTTGCCACTGATTTTCACTCTGGTTTGCAAGACTGATTTTAAAATAAAATACAATAATGTCTGGCTCCTTGAAAACAAAATAAAAAAAGAAATGAGCAGTGCCCAAGACTTTTGCACTGTATTGCACCTTTTGTTTGTGGTTTCTTCATACCCCAGTCAAGAAGAAAAGCATTAATGGAAATGATAAATTTACTATACAAAAAAACTGTATTATGTGTAAAAGATTATTGGGATGACAGGACTGATTACTTGGACTATTACTGGGAGGCTACATTCAGAAGTGGGAAAAAAGCAGCAGCCCTGGTAGGATTTGTCTGATTTGAATTGAAAAATAAAATTCAACTTATTTACTTTGAACATGAGAAAGCACACAAACACACTAACATAGTTATTTGTCATGTAGTCATCTTAACGGCTAACCCCGATATTTTACATACAGCCCAGAAACGACTGCAGTTTCATTCCAAAAGATTAATGGCAATCTTAAAGATGGTGCAATAAATATTTTTTATTTTCAAGCAGTGATGATAAATCTTTTCATTTACCAAAAGACTGCATGATGAATGGCTGGAAACTTTGGAGAGTTTTGCCTGATTCTGCAACTCCCCTCTGCAGAGCAGAAATAGAGAAAACGTTAGACCCGCATTCATCATAGATACACAAATTTCCCCTGGAATTAATAAATTATTCTGATTCTGATCATCCAAAACACATGTTTCTTCTGTGTGCCAAGATAAGCAACTGTTTGCTACCTAGTCACATAACTCAAACAGGTATTCACAACCTGCTCATTCATCATCTTATCCAGTTCAGCGTCCTGGAGCCTATCCCACATCATAGGACAAATGGTAAGGTACACCCTGTACAGGTCAACAGTCTGTCACAGAGAAAACAACCATTTGAGCGCACATTTATACCTATGGTCAATTAACCTATCCCCCTTTGGATGTCTTTAGACTGTGAGAAGAAGCCAGAGCACCTGGAGGTAACATGCATACGGCACTCAGAAGTGCCTAAGCTAGCCAGCTGTTAGAGTTGAACCCAGACCCTCTTGTTGTGAGGCAACAGTGCTAACCACTGCGCCACCATGCAAGAATAAACTACTGTGTCTCAAAAAGGAAATTTGTCTTGGACAACAGTGCAAGGTAAAGCTGCGCTTACACCTTCATATTGATACAGAGAGCCACAAATAACACACGAGGACACTATTTACAATCTTAAATAGACTAAAATAAGCTCTATATACAGAGGTGGACCCAGTTAACGTGGACTGTACATTATATTGCCTCCTCATGCAAAAATATAAAGAAATGATAGGATTTTTGCACAGTACTGCATATTTGCATCAAAATATCTCAAAAGGATGGCCCTCAAAGCAGGGTGATATGCAGCACTCAGTCTTCTGTAAGCCTGTTTCTCTACAACTGGAAACCCATGTAAATACACAAGGCAACCATGCCTGCTAATAGCCTGCTGTTAAAACAAATAGTGTTGAGCTGGCCTCTTGCCTGTGTAACAGATACACCCTTTTCACCGCCGGCTTGCATTCGCTGTCTGGCTCGGCGGGGGTTCGTGTTTCGAAAGCTTGGCAGTGCAGTGGCATGTGAAAAATGTCCCCCATGTCAGGGGGGCTGGAGAAAAGCAGAACAATAGATGCTAATGTTTAGTGTTTTGCTTTTGTATTATCAAGCTACCGTGGCCCATGAATGCCAGACCTGGGATTCAAGGGTCGGGTTGGCATTAATGTGACTAACACTGTCCTGTGAAATTAAAAAATGATGAATTCCAAGTAGTGACAGTATTTGGAGCTCAGAAGAGAGCTTGAGGAATTCAATATCGCCCTGATGGTTCCACAGAAATCTTGCACAGCTAAAATTCCTGGAGAAAAGAATGCTTAAAGCAAATACCAGCAGTCATAACCTCCACTGTTGGAATTACAATATTTACACAGCGTCCCAACCTTCTCAAAGTTAGGGTTGTAATATGTATTTCACTGCGTTTCTTGAGCTACTCTGGCTCCGCTCCACGCTGATCCCTTATGAAGTTAAGCCGCAATTCAGTTAAATTTGAAAACGGGGCGGCAGTGGCTCAAGAGGTAGAGCGGATAATCTTCCAACAGGAAGGTTGGCGGTTCGATCCCTGCCTTCTCCAGGCTGCATGCCAAAGCACCCCTGGGCAAGATGCTGAGCTCCAAATTGCTCCTGATGCGATGGGTGAATGCGTGCGAGATAGTTAACTACGCTTAAAGTCACAGAATAAAGCGCGGTGCGAATGAGGCTTGTAGGAAGAAGCACTTTGAGTGTCCAGTCAGCGTAGTGTAGTGGTTTACACAACCCCTTGGGGAGAATACAAGGGAGCAACCAAAGTTATCTTATATAAACACCAGTCCATTTTATATTTACACTTCCTGTGTACTTAAATGTTTTATGTGAAATAGATTTGTAAAATATGCAACGCCGGTCTAGTGCTTGCTCATAGGAGATCATCGGACTGTTGGGGTTTTCTCTTTAACACTGTACTATCTTTACCCTACAGTGTGAAGCGCCTCGAGGCGACTTTTGTGAATTGGCACTGTATAAATAAAACTGAATTGAATTGAATTGAATAGAGTAATTTAAAAAAAAAAATCATTTGAGTGTTAATATGCTTGTCTGACAATATACAGAGCCAGCGGGCTAAAATGAGTAATGTCAGCACAAACACTGGTGAATACAGGTTTCTTCCTTCATAACAAGCCGTCCACATGATGACACAGATTATTTTCTGTGTTTGGTTATGGTGAAAGAGATTTTTTTTTTTTTTTGTTTATTCGTTTTGAACATATTTTTCATTTAACAACTGTCAGGATGTACTGTGGTGGTGGGCCCAACAGCAGACAGACTCAGGCATAAACGTAAAAGGTGTTATTTCTAAAGTGTGGATTAAAACAGTCTCAGTGATCACTGGAATGTACAGGGTGGAATTAGTCCAGGTACTGGGTCCAGAGAATCCAGAGAGAATCCAGATTGTTCAGAGAGGTCCAGGGCATTGAGGGTTCTGAATACCAGAGGTCCAGAGAGTCCAGCAGAATATAGGATGTCCAAGGCTCTGAGTAGTGGGTGAGGTGTTCCCAGGCAGTACTAGACAGGTATAGAGAAAACTTGGTCAACAAGAAGGCAAGGTAACAAGAAGCGCAAAACATGAACATGACTTTGACCAGTCCTACTGCAGTGGATGTAACTAAACAGAGACAGAGAGAAAAAGGCAGGTCAGGACAGGGGACCACGACAGCATTTGCGTTTAGCTCGGAATGAACAAACAGACTCAAATACCAGCTGTCGCATTTCTGCCAGCTATCACAAAACTGAACGGCTGTCTTTGCTCACTGTCTTTTACTTTCGCAGTGTAAAAAATTGAACTTCTAATTAGGTTTGGCCGATATATTCCATTGTCCTGTCCTCCTATCCTCCCCCTGTGACATCTCCAGCGACCCATAGCACCACCACTGGAGCAAAGAGGGTAACATGCACCCATTAGGGTTGTGCTATCCACCCTCCATAGTGCATAATGAGCGACCCAAACGCAAAAAGACTCAATGTCATTCAGGTGGGAGAGAAACACACACACACCAGGAGTTTATTACTCATTGCCACTTTTACATGTTGACATGCAACAATGATTCAGCTTTGTAAATTAGTTAACACAAGTGGATGGATATCATCTGAATAGCTAAAATGATAAGAAGTCCTAACATTTTCTGGCTCTTTACTTTATTTGCCTTAGATGTATAGCTCTATTATATCATCCACTTTGTTTTTTCTGTGTAAAATGGCTCACTTGTCTCTCCTCCACTCTTCACTGTGCCCCTTCCCACACTCAGTGCATTTTTTTTTTACCAACAAAAGCTCCCAGTGGGAAAAAAATAAAATAAGAAATAAGCAGACAAGATAAACAGTGACTATGTGGGTGCACAGTCACGTTATGCTCTTATTTAAAAATCAGTCCACTCAGCAATATCCTCCTGTTATTTCCTGTCATTTGACGGTTAACGTGGATCAGTGTAGCCACTCTACAGTCACACACATGTATTTCAAAGCACGCTGAAGTCCGACCATTAACTTGTGTGCTCACGACCAGACACGTCAGAGTTTTTAATTGTCGCTGTGTGCAGAGGTGCAGCATGAAACTCTAGCAAGTCCTGTTTAATTTAATATGAATCTCATAATAATAATAATAATAATAATAATAATACTTTAAGACATCATTGGGGAAATGAGCTTAAAATCACCTTCCCCACTAACATTGTCACCCATCAGCACAATCCTGCTTCTAATCCCTGTAGGTTATTCCATTAAATTAAGCAAGGATTAATAAAGTATTCTGATCATGAAACTGCACTCCTGCTGTTCTCAATTATATCTACATGCATGAGCCTCTGCACTGGAAATACTTGTGGAAGAAGTCGTGGAAGGTTCTCGCCGACATCTTTGGAAAGGGAGAGGGGTGAGGAGAGATATTCAAGTGTTGTAATCTGCATTCACACCAGCAGATGTCACTAACTGTTACACGCTGCTCCTTTAAGTGTCTCACTCTTAAAACTGTATATAAAAGATGGATGTGGACCCTATGATGTTACTAAATGGTTTTTGTGAATTTCAGTTCTGACATCATGACCTGTGACCATATTTGGTAAGAGAGGGAGGAATGCTAAATTATCAGCTAACACCAGCGAGCTTGGTGAGCTAGGCGAATGCATAGACTAAATGGGAGCTTCATACAGACACAGAAACACTCTAAATGGTGCTAAGACAGACAGACTTCCAGACAGTTAAGCATGCAGCAAGTCATATTATTTGTCAACTAATTGCATTAAAAATGCACCATAAGACAAGGCCAGTATATATAATATACTTTACATTTCTGCTATAAAGTTGGGCTTTTGACATGGAAGTCTAAAGGGACTGATTTGAATTTGAAACCAGCCCCAAGTGCCCCCTTCAAAAAAAAAAATGCAGTTTTTGGCACTAGCTCATTGGCTTCATTTTTCAGCTGTGGATGTTGGCCAGACAGTGTTACATACAAACACGGAGCTAAATCACTGGAGGAACTTTGAATAACTGTACAAGCTGAAAGCCTGCAAAGGAAAAATAAAACATGCCAAATGTGGTTCATTGTAAATAAAGAAAAGGGTTTTGTCATGTGATAATAGTTCCCTCAACAAATCACTCGCAGTTGGGTGCTTTTGCCTCTAAAGGGGCCGAGAGCCATAAAAATGCCACAGAAATTCACTGTGGTGAGGCGTGCACACAGTTCACATGAGGTGTAAGAGTGTGTCATTCACTGTCCCCTATAGGCCAGTGATAATCCTGCTGGCGTTTTATGATCGCCTAAGTGCGTCAGACTGTTTCCATTCCAAACGGATCCTCCAGCCACCTTGTTTCTGCACTCTTACTCCACACATCCACAGCTCCTTGGTCTACAGCCAAGGACTCGAGGCCTCGTTCCAGGACACAGAGGCAGGAGGAGCGTCACCGTGTGTGAGTCAAAATATTCATATTCAGCAGAGGCAGTTGGACGCGATCCTGTCCGCATCTATTCACTGTGATTACAATTTACTATGTGAGGTCTGGAAGCTCGGATTGGGTAAACGTTGCACACCCTGCTCTGGAAACAATTAAAATGAACTTATTTTACAATCACATCTATTACACAAGTTTTTCTGACATTCAATAGTTTATCCATGGAGGCAACATGGTAAACAGTGGTGGAGCCAGAAGTATGTCGAAGTAAACGGGCCTCTTTGACAACTGAGAGGTTGGGTGTCGAAACTGTTTAGAAACAAATGACCAAATTTAGATTCTGAGGACAATCAGTGAGTAGAGTGACCGACAAACCGAATGTGTGGCACATGAGAATAAAATTTATATGCACTCACTATCCACATTATTAGGCACGCCTTGTTAATACTGGGTTGGCCCACCTTTTGCCTTCAGACCTGTCAAGAAGATGCTGGAAACATTCCTCAGATATTCGGGTCCGTATGGACATGACACACAGTTGCTGCAGATTTGTCAACTGCACGTCCAATCTCCCATTCCACTATATCTCAGTCTAATAGAACAGGCGCTCTGTTGGATTGAGATACGGTGGACTCATCAGACCAGGCAACATTTTTCCAATTTTCTGCTGTCCAGTTTTGGTGAGCCTGTGCAAGGTTCAGCTTCACTTTCCTGTTTGTAGTAAACAGGAGTGGCACCTGATGCGGTCTTCTGTTCAGAGTTCAGAGATGCTCTTCTACCAACTGTGATTGTAATGAGTGGTTATTTGAGGTACTGTTGCCTTCCTATCAGCTTGAAGCAGTCGGGCTGTTCTCCTGTGACCTCTACAATCAACAAGCCATTTTGGTGCAAAGAGTTGCTGCTTACTGGATAGTTTATTCTTTTTGGACTTCTTCTTCTTCTTTTTCTTCTTCTTCTCCTTCTTCTTCTTCTTCTTTCAGCCACTCCTGTTAGGGTTTTCCACAGCTGATCCTCTTCCTCCATCTCACCCTATATCCATGAACCTTCTCTGCGGTCTTCCTCTTCTCCTGCTGCTTAGCAGCTCCATCTTCAACATCCTTTGTCCAATATATCCACTATCCCTCCTCTGAACATGTCCAGACCATTTCAGCCTTGCCTCTCTGACTTTGTCTCCAAACTTCTAAACTTGCGCTCTTCCTCTTTTTGGGACATTCTCCATAAATCCTAGAGATGGCTGTGGGGGAAAATCCCAGTAGATCAGTGGTTTCTGAAACAGTCAGACCAGCCCGTCAGGCATCAACCACCATTCCATGTTCAGCCACTTAAATCCCCTTTCGTCCCCATTCTGATGCTTGCTTTGGACTTCAGCAGGTGTTACTGACCGTGTCCACGTGCCTAAATGCAGTAATGAGTTGCTGACATGCTATTGGCTGATTAGATTTTCATGCTGACTAAAAGAGTGTACCTAAAAAGTGGTTGTTTATAAAAACAGATGGAAGATAAGGTTGTATACTGTTAACTGGTGTCCTGTGCAGTAATCCCCTTTGGGCGGCAGTAAGATTGCTTCTATAGATCAGCACATCTGGTTTCTGAACCGTTTCTTGTAAACCTAAGCCTGACTAAATGTAGGACATTGTCTCAGTATGTGGTATGAAGAACTAAAAGATAAAAATGCTGAACAATCCCACATGAAGAGATGCACCAAGTCACCCTGCCTGTAAGTGAAGAGTATGGTATTGTGGCAAACCCACAAAAACCTCAAAATAAAACTTGTACAATTGTGACCTCTAGTGGTTCCATATCATACTACAGCCTGCTTTGTAACCCTGGAATGTGCTTCAAGCTTTTTATTTAGAATTTCATTAAAATTATTCAACCTGCAATTTAGCTGTATGCATCTCTTTAGGCTGTGACTTTGCCAAGCTGGAGAAATGCTTACATAATGCATACATCTGTAACACATCCGTGTAGGCGTGTTGGAAAACTGAAGCAACACAGTCCCAGATGAATGACTTGAGGAGATCATTTGGCAAGTTGGAAATCTTTTATTGCCTGTTTTGAAAAAGTCATGAATGGGGTTCAATGAAGGAAGAAGTACAAACTAATAAAACAGGAAGAAAAAAACAAAAGAAATTAAATTCTCAAAAAAGTAAATTAAGTGAAAAGGAACACTTACAGACCTGCTAACAGCACAAGAAAAACAGAGTTAAGACAGACAAATGGAAAGCCATCCTTACAAGCTCTGTGGTGAGGATAGGATTTTCACATATAATAAAACAAAACTAAAAATAACACTTTGAATGAATTAAGGGTTTATCCACAAAAGAAACAGACAACTGAACCAAGTTAAAATAATCAGTACAGTGGACAGCTATTCAAAAGACGTTTTCATTAATATGCATGTGTTTTGTTGCCACAGTAACGGTAAACAGACTTGTTTATATAGCGCTTTTCTACTCTAATTGAGCACTCGGAATGGTTTTTACTACAAGCCTCATTCACACATTCATACAGTGCTTTATTCTGTCACTTTAAGCACATTTAACTATCATTCACACAGTCACACTTTGATGGATGCATGAGGAGCATTTTCGGGGTCAGCTTCTTGCCCAAGGACGCTTCCACGTGCAGATTGGAGAAGCCAGGGATTGAACTGCCAACCTTCCAGTTGGAAGGTTGGTAGTTCACTGCGTATCAGCCAACGCAGTGGACGTTTGTGCATCACTGAGGTCATGTTTGGTCCTAGTCTTTAGAATTATTTAAAATGAAATGTTTTTTAAAAAGTTTAAGAGTGTTTAAAAATGTTATTTCATAGTTTCTTCCAAACATTTATTATCTTATATTATTGTTTATAAAAATACATTTTTCTTGGTCGAAAGCTGAAAGACATGCTGTCCAACCGAGTGGACAGAAATAATCATATGAAAATTACATGTTCTTGTTATCCCTAAGGGGTAATAAAAACACTTATAGAAAAAAATAGTCACTGATGATGTCATAATTTATGCATGAAAGGGTTAATATTGTTATAATTAATATATTTCAATGAGGAACACTGCCATTCCTAATGTGGTGATGGAAAGTTCAAAGTATTTCTAGATCTGGACAAGTTGTTTGAGCCACAGTACTGTGCAAAAGTCTCAGGCCACCCTTCATTTCTTGATATTCTGCTTCCAAGGAGCCGGACTTTCTTGGAATGTTTTAAAGTGCTGTTAATAAATAGTTCTCAAAAGTTTTTCTTTGGACATTGGCTGATTTTTTTTTTTTTTTAACCTGTACCAGACCATTTTCAGAGGACTGTTTTTTGTTTGCTTGTTAAGCCACTTAGTACTGAGCTATGAATCACGCAAGCATTGAAAAAGGTACCTAACACAAACGATGAACTTGTGTTGTGTTTACACATAACAGACAAAAGCAAAGCAAAGAACCTATTTTATATGGGAACTTTGTTACTAGCACCCTTCACATTCAGCAGTTATGGGACATAAGTATTTGGTGTTACGGTATTTTGCCACATACCATAGTCTAGTATTTGCTCTCTCTCTTAATAAAGAATATATCTGTTTTGTAGTTTTTCTTTGGACACTGGCTGCTTTTTCACTCAAAATCCAGTCCTTGTACCTAATATTTGTTTGCTAATCCACTTAACAATGAACTATGAATCATTTTAAGCATAAAAAAGATACCTAATACAAGGTACAGACCAGTGTTGTGTCTAGACATAACAAACAACAAAGAGCTAAATTTATGAAAAATGTCAAAGAAAACACAGTTTGAAAGGCATAAAATAGTATTTTTGCAGCAACAAGGTGATTCTCAGAGAGCTGTTAGCTGAAAATGTGAACTATCTCAGCATGGTGTGCAGTGTGTCCTTTAAAAAGTTTGAGGAAACTAGACAAATGGAGGATAAAAAATGATCTACAGCAGATCAACAGCATCTGAAAGTCACGTCCTTAAGAAATAGGAAAAAAACCCGAGACCTGAGAGAAGCATCTTCAGTTGATCCATCTACTGTTTGCTTTTCTTAAGGAAGGGAACTGGTGAGAAAAGGCTGTGTGCCAAAATTACACACTGGACTGAAAATCAGTAGCAACAGGTCCCTATGGGGTGACAGGTGGACCTCATTATTGGGATCATCTTGAGAGATAATGGAACAAAACGCAGCCAACGTCAAAAGAAGAATTTTGGAATGTCTTTCAAGAAGCCTGGAGATCTATTCCTGAAGACTACTTAAATGACAAGAAAACTTGGCTAAGAGTTCAGACTGCGCTGAAGAATTGTCACGGGTGAGTGTCATGGTGAGGTGTGGACCCAATGTGCAGTACCGCAGGAGACCGAGGATTTAACTCAAAACAGGCTTTATCCGCCAACACAAAGATACACAGTCCGAAGGGGGTTCCTGGAGGTGTGGAAACCTCCAGGCAGCGATCCGAAACACAACCCGGGTGGAAGCCGGGGAGAGAACACAGGGGAAGACACATCCAGGAAACAGTCAGTGACGAATGGGAATGACAAGACAAGGGAGAGACGAGGAGACAGAACTTAAATAGACAGAGACAACCAATGAGAGGGCGACAGGTGGAAAGGAGACAGGTGGACACAATCAGGAAGGGGAGTGCTGCGGAGACGAGACAGGTTACCAAAATAAGACAGGGACCTGACGCAGACAGAGATGGAGACCCCTAGGGATGAGGGAAGGCAGGGAACCAGGAAAGGAGAGAGAGGAGATGAGCTCCAAAAGAGGCGGCGAGAAAGGGGACCATGACAAGAAGGTGGTCATACCAAAAACTGGCCCTCATGCTCATTAGAACTGTATAAACTCTGTTTTTGCCTTATGTACTGTATTTCTGTTTATATCTGCACATGCTTCAATAATTCTTGCATCTACTTTCCATTTTCCTAGCAAGATATTAAGACATGAGTGGTGGCTCAAGACTTTTGCAAATTAATGTATATATATAAAATACTACATTTAGTTACAAAAACTCTCCATGTGAAGGTTTTATCCACTTCCACTGTGATCTGTAAATTGTAATGTACAAGTAGCAATAGCAGGGGGATAAAATAGATAGATTGATGGATGGGAGTAACAACAGCAGACTCAATACATGTACAACATTTGAGATACTGTATAGTGTTGAAATTGCTCTCGTTTTTCTTAAGCCATCTGAAACTGTTCAGTGCCCGCTTCCTAAACGAATCACTGACGGTCAGGCACAAGGACTGGACTGAAAATGGGTGAAAAAGCAGCAAATGTCCAAAGAAAAGCTCTGAAAGACCTTCAGAAAGCCTGGAGAACTATTGCTCAAGACCGCTTTAAATAAGAAAAAATGTTCAACAAGAAAAAAATGCTTTCTCTTTTCTGGGGTAAGCGGGTATCTTTTACTTGAGCTTGTGGTTTCAGCTTCATTCTTCTGTTATTATGCTATGGTTTCACTTCTCTGTCCTGCTTAAGACAAAACTGGGCTGGGTGTGGCCCATGAATAAAAACGTGCTTGACATCCCTGACCTGACAGAAGCAGTGTGTGCTGGCAAAAACTGGCCAAGAGGCCTGGTAGCGTTGAGCCTCAGTCCTCCGGTGGGCACTGATTGGCTGCTGGGGCTCAGATCGCAGGTGATAAATAACAGAGGAGGAAGCACCAGGAGCACCAGTTGATAGAAAAGAGAGCAGCATCAAATGCTACTCATCTTCTGTTTCATATATAAAATTATTCTACCATTATCAAAATTTACTCCAGCTAACAGCTTACACATGATCTCCAGTGCTGCTGAGGCTCAGTTAATATATAATCTCTTTCAGTTTTGGATAAGTCTCACAAATTTCAGGCTTTTTGAGAAGCTCTAGAAACTCAACACAGTTGTCTTGACCTTTGCCAATCACGTAATCTATCAGGTTGATAATAGTTTGCTCTGGCGGTGAGGAGTGCTTCAGATTTCGATATTGTCTCTCACACAGGATCCCCTTTTCATACGCATACTGCAGAATGAAGAGATCCACCATCAGGCAATCAATGAGTTTCACCTTGCAGCCCCTGAGCTTTGCCACAGCAGGACCCTGTAAAAGAAAACAGCAGGTTGTGTTTATTAGTCTCAAATGAATATGTCTTTTTTAGTTTTTATGTGTATCATTTGCATGGATCTTTTTTCTTTTTTAACAAGTTTACATGTTTACTACTGTGGGACAGTGCAGGGCACCAATTTTGCATTTTCCCTAAAGTTTTCTCAATTCCTTTTTATTCCACAGGCAAAATCTGCAGTGCTTTTAGAGTGTGGGTCAGTGTGTCTGTGTATTAAGGTTTTTTTAAACAAATGCCTTATACTTATGTACCTTCGGCTGCTCCCTTGTATCCTCCACCAAGGGGCCGCCACAGCGGATCAATCCACATTGGTAATTTGGCAGAGGTTTTACACCCAGATGCCACAAATGTCTTACTACTCTGAAAAAGTTAGTTGTACCTCTGGTGCAGTGTCTAAGTTCTAAGTGTCTTCTAACAACAGACGTAATTCATTTGAATGTGTAATGATGATGTAATCATTCCTTAATGTCCCAAAGCAAACTGCAAAAGCAACCCAAGAGTTTCTCAAGTCAAAGAAATGGGATGTCCTTCAATGGCCAAGTCAGCCTTGTGATCTCCACCCAGCAGAGCAGCTTTTCAGTTACTGAACACAAACCTGAAGGCAGAGACTCACAAACAAGCAGCAACTGAAGGCGGCTGCAGTAAAGGCCTAACAAAGCATCTCGAGGGGGGAAACACAGCATCTGGTGGTGTTCATTAGCTCCAGACTTCAGGCAGTCATTGACTGCAAAGGATTTTTGTCCAATTAATAAAAACAGTTCTGTCTGAATGACAGTTTGGCCTATTGCTTTTGAGCATATGAAAATGGGGGTAGTGGTGTACAAAAGTGGCTGTAATTGCTAAACAGTTCATGTAAGTATTTTGCTAAACCCTTTAAATTAAAGCACTTTGATCATATTTTTTGACTTTTGAATTTAAAAATCCTGAATCCCTCCCCACCTTACAGTTATCTGAAATGGAGTGACAGCAGGAGAGCTCACATGATGAAGACATGTGATTAAAAATGTAAAATCTCACTGATTGCCGTTTTCCTTTTCAAACATAATTGAGAGAATGCAGCTTAGATGAGGTTGCAGTATTTCAAAATTCAAAAAGGTGTCGTTTTGCATCTGCAATTATCATAGTTAATTTCCATGCATTTTATATGATCACAAACTGTTTTTCCCAGGAAAAACGAAGAGGTCACCCATTTAGACATGCCTTTGGCATGCATTTTATGGGAAATGGGGTTTTGTAAGGTAACACATAATTTAAAAAATCTAAAAACTGCACGTTGCAACTTTACAGGTGATTGTGTGCCAGACTCTACACACAGACTAACAAAATGTCAAACTCTTCCTTTGTAGTTTAGCCAGCTAACAGCAAAATATCGACAAGAAGTATGACTTAGAATATTTAGAAAGATTACCCCCAAACCACACTGTCTCATCAGTGAACACTTTTAGTGTAAGTGCCTCAGCCAGCAGAAACGTTCTCTTACTGTACCTGAGGAGAAGGCTGTGTGTCCTGTACTGCACCTGAGAAAAAGTGTAAGGATTTGCTCAATTTCCTCAAAAGTCTTTTTTTTTTTTACTCACACATAATTTGATTTATGAATTACAGAGACTAATAAAAAGCAACACACATAATTAGGCAAAGTATTACCTGAGTTTACTTGTGATGAATTCAGGCACACTGAGAAATTGATATCCCCGTCAACGTTCACGCCTGATATTTTGTCAGTACATATTACACTACCATCACATGCAGTGTAATCTGCACGAGGAAGATGATTTCCTGTAAAAAGAAGGAAAATAAATGACAAATTTACATCTTGTTATACTAAAATGTCTTCAAAAGAATCCCAAACCGCAGTGCAGCTGGAGTATTTTTTAAAAATAGCTTTTACCTTAAAAGAAACACAGCAATATGTTTTACAGTATGTTGTATGATTTCATATATGACCCCATTTCCAAAAAGGTCTGGGTGCTGCGTAAACTATACATAAAAACACAATGCAATGGTTTGCAGATCTCATTAACCAATATTTTATTCACAACAAACTGAAAACTTGTCAGATGTTGAAAGTGAGACATGTTACTATTTCATGAAAAATAGCTGCAGTATGTGATTAAGCACTGTCTTGCTGAATTATGCAAGACCTTCCCTAAAAAGACATCTGGAGGGGAGCAGGTGTTGCTCTAAACCCTGTATATACCTTTCAGCACTGATGGAGCCTTTCCAGATGTGCAAGTTGCCAGAGCCATAGGCACTAATGCACCCCCACACCATCAGAGATGCAGGCTTTATTGAACTGAGCGCTGATAACAAGCTGGATGGCCCCTTCCAGTCTGGAAGGTGCAGCAACCATGATTTCCACAAAGATTTTCAAATTTTGATTGGTCCATTTGAAATGAGTTTTGGCCCAGAGATGACAATGATTTGTGGTTTCTGTTCACCTATGGTTTCTTCTTTGCCTGATAGCCTGCTTTTGTGAATGGCAACTGTGTTCAAAGACAATGATTTGTGGTGTTCCTGAGCCCACGCAGTGATTTACATGACAGAATCATGTCTGTTTGCAGTGTAACCCTGAGGGCCTGAAGATCGCCTGTGTCCCTTGCCCACAGAGTCTCAGAAGCTTTTGATGATATTATGTCCTGTAGATGATGGAATATTCAAAGTTATTCTGAAATTGCTCCATAATTTGTGGTCACAATTTCTAGCAGATTGTTGAACCTCTGCTCATATTTATGAGGCAGGTTTTTCTACCCTTCAGCCACCTCCCTTTTGTTATCTGCACACTGGGCGGGGCATGACTGGGTGGGGCTGAGTGCATTTAACTGAGCGAGTTTCCACAGCAAACGTGTGCACTTTTGTCTTTCCTGAGCCTGCTTGCTGTGTTATGTGGTCTGCAGTTTGTCCCAATGGCATGGCGGCACCTGGCGTGGCTCCTGGTGTGCTATAAGCATGCGCATATTTAGCACACTCTGCAGTCATGTGTGAGCTGTCTGTGTGCTCCGGTGCCGGTGTGCCGTGACATCTGCTGCTGCTTTGTCTCGCCCTTTTCCACTTCCTGCTTGTCTAGCTGGGCGTTCTCACATATGCTCAAACAGCCTGGCTGCATTTTATTGTTGGAATTTTGCTTTGCGTGTTTAATTTCCTGGTAATTTGTTCTTATGTTATTTGTGATGTTTTTTTTTTTCTTTAAGAGTTTTATTAAGTCACTTTATTCTCTTTTATTTAATTAATTTTTCAAGGTATTAAGGGTTGATCCAATGGGACTGCGCAATGGGGTTGGATTTTTATTGGTTAATTTGATTGATATCTGGCTATTAAAATATATGAATTCTCCAGCTGCTCCCTTGTATTCTCCCCATGGGGTTGCCACAGTGGTAATTTGGTAATGTTTTATGCCGGATACCCTTCCTGACACAACCCTAAAAGGTGAGAGGGGCTTGTGTCTCCACCTGGAATCAAACCAGGGACCTTTTGCTTTTAAGGCAAGTGTGTAAACCACTACGCTACAGGAACACTATTAAAAATATAAGAATAATGTTTAATAAAATATTTGATTCTTATTCTAACTCAGGCCTCTTGTCAGGGGGTTATAGTAAGTATGTGCCCTTATTTCCTGGAGGTGAAATCCCACCAGGGGACACTGTTGACGAGCTTTGGTTTGAGTTTATGTAAACTCTAATTTAATTGCCACATTCACTTATGAGAGATGCTGCCTCTCTAAGGTGCTCTTTTTATACCCGATCAGTGGCCTGTTGCCATTAAACTTAATGAGCTGCAACATGTTCTCTCAGCTGTTTCTTTTTTTTTTTTTTTTTTTTTTTTCACCTTCTTTTTTT
>VUQH01036296.1:2877-21897 GCA_015106775.1 Etroplus canarensis | reverse complement strand
TGATATTTCAGTTTTTCTTTTTTAATAAATTTGCAAAAATTTCTACATTTCTGATTTTTTTCTGTCAAGATGGGGTGCTGAGTGTACATTAATCAGAAATAAAATGAACTTTTTTGATTTTGGCAAATGGCTGCAATGACACAAAGCGTAAAAAATTTAAAGGGGTCTGAATACTTTCCGTACTCACTGTATATGCGTATGTGCCGCGTTTAAGGGAAGTGGTATAGATGGGCTTCAAGTTGTGAATGCTGGCAATACGCTAGCATTCGTTGGTATTATGTTATATATATGTCAGCAATACTTTATGTATACGTCCATTTAACATCACTGTTCTGCGTATGCCAGCATTTTAGAGGAATTTGGTTGCGTCAGCATAAGCTTGTTAAATCATCATGGTGTGACAGGGCCCTAAGGGAGAAACTATCCATGAAGACAAAACAATTTTTGTACCAGGCTGTAAATATGCATATGCTCCCCATAGTGTAGCAGTTTTAACAATTTCCCTCCTGGGATTAATAAAATATTCTGATTCTGACTCTGATTCTGATTTACACATTTGCGCTACAAGCCAAAGGTCCCTGGTTCGATTCCAAGTTGGGACACAAGCCACTCTTACCATGGAGGATTTGAAGGGCATCTGGTGTAAAATGTCTGCCAAATTACCAATGATTAATCCGTGGTGACCACCTCAGAAGAATACAGGGGAGCATCTGAAGGTACATTTTACCAGGCTGTAAATATGGGTTTTAATGCTTTTGAAATTAGACATTTTAACATGGGAGTCTGTTGGGATTGACTTGCTTTTGGAACCAGCCTCAAGTAGCACTTAGAGGAACTGTAGCGTTTCACTCGTCCCCTGTGGATCTTTTTTCAGCTCAGGAGGGTGCTCCTTACTCTGCAGCAACATTAACATTTTTGCTGTCTATCCCAGTGGAAAAACAAACAAATAGACAAAAAAAAAATGGATGCAGTGGTGCAACGGTTAGTACTGTTGCCTCACAGAAGGAGGGTTCCTGGTTTAAACCTTTATTCTCTTTGTGGAGTTTGCATATTGTGCCTATGTGGGTTTCCTATGGGAACTCCCACTTCTGCATTGAGTTGATGTATGGAATCCTCTTTTAGTACTACAGTCTCAGCTTGCATTTCTGGATGCAGTGATGGACTGTGTTAGGTGGCAATGGCTTCCAAAAGTGCTCTCGAGCCCAAGTGGCTATGCTTCTCACAGTAACAAGATGGTTTCTTTGGCAATGTCGCCCGAGGGCTTAAAGATCATACACATTCACTGGTGAGTTCCAGCCTCTCTGAAACTTTTTACAATATTACCTCATCTGCTCCCAGTCAGGTGAGTTTTTGGCTTGTACTGCAGGAAAATGGTAAAATTTTAAAAATATTTAAGAAGTTTTAGACCTAGGGGGAAATATGTTGGCATATTTCCACTGTTCTATGGAAATCTGTGCTGTTAACTAGGTGGCATTCTTTTACGTTTCGAAAACAGAACTGGCTTAACACAAGGGGCAATCACCAGAGCTGAAGAATTAAGCCAAAACACTAGTGGCAAAACCTGCCGATCGTCTAGGTGCCACTTGAGTTTGTCTCTTATGAGGACGCAATCACCATGGACTCCCATGTTAAAATCCAAATTTTCACTAAATGAAAAAGCATGTTTACAGCATGGTTCAAGAAATGACTTTGGAAAGAGGTTGGTGAGTTGTGTAAATCGTTTGCTAGTAGGTTCACAATAATATGTTTTTAATCTGATAAAGCAGAAAAACGCCCAAATTGCTTAACACATAAATCACCATATTGTCAGCAGAAAGTATTTCTTACAGTCAAAAAAGTGAAGAAAGAAAATTGATTTTAACATAATGAAATGCCTTCCTTTCCTTCCCTTCATACTGTGATTCAAATGAGAAAGCTGCGGATAAACTTTAAATCTGAGGATAATTATGACATATATTACATACAACATTACCACTGAGTCAGTCTCTGTGGGAGCAAATAGAGAGAGAGAGGAAGCACTCAGAAGGCTGTGCAGTTCGCTTAAGCTTTTGTGCAACAGTAATTCAACCATAATTCTTTTTTCTGTGTGTCTGTGTGTGTGTGTGTGTGTGTGTGTGTGTGTGTGTGTGTGTGTGTGTTCCAAGTATTCCTCATGTTGCGGGGACCTAATTCTTTTTACAAACTCACATTACAGGGACATGTCATTTTTATGGGGACATAAATTTTCAAGTAAAGATGTTTTAGGGATAGATACAGGTTAAGGTTAGGGTAATTGTTAGGATTAGGCAAGCAGCACTCATGGTTACAGTAAGCATTGAGGAAATTAATGTAAGTCAATGTCCTCTGAGGTTAAGGATGCACAACTCTATGTGTGTGTGTGTGTGTGTGTGTGTGTGTGCCTGTGTGGAGCTGCCTTTGAGGTTTTTTAATAAAATTATCAGACCACTTATTTTCATCCATAAGCCACCCAGTATGCAAAGGTTGACAGTATCCTCGGCTTTATAAGCTGAACCAAAATGAGCTATTCATGCATACACACGTTATATTTTTCTACACATATAATGTACACTTTGTCATTAACATAACACATTACCGCTGTGCTTGTGTAATGCCATATCTGATTTTAAAAACTGATAGAGACTACATTCTGTAACTACAACAGGGTGAAATGTGGGATTGTGGAAATGCTTTATTTCTTTTTTTTAGACCTTGCAGTTCAATTTAGGAAAAATGGTTTCAGATATTATAAATTAGTATTTCTAAATTGTACTAACATAATTGCAGGTAATTTAGCCTTATTTTATGCGAATTGGAGGCTAATGGGTATCATAAACTAGCAGTTACTAAACCTAGTATTTAGCTGATGTTAAACTGTGTAATAATAATAATTGTGTATTAATGGATGTTACAGCTGGCTGCTTAAGAAATGTCAAAACGTAGCTAGTAAACATCAGCTTCTGACTACAAAAGGGTAGGATGGAAACTACTTTATTGTCCTCAGCATGTTCATCCCACATCTCTTAGTGTCTCCAGCATTTGCTAATATATGAAAAGCCAAAATTCAGTAATCTCAGACTCAGTTTACGATACATGTAATTTCTGGTGCTCATCTTTTAAATAATAATAGCTTGCTTGCTTGTACAGAATAAGTTAGTCATTCGTGCCTTTGATCATAATAAAAAAAAAAACTTTTAAACTCCACAATGTAACATGGTTCAGTAAGTGCAGCAAGTTGTGTATGAATGGCTAAATGGATATGCACCAGATTACAGTCCACTCCAAAAGTATTGCAACAGCAAAGCTAGTTAATTTGCTTTTGCTTTGGACATAAGACATTTGTGTGTGGGATCCAAAAATGAATATGAGAAGAGAGATCAGAGTTTTAGCTTTTATATCCTGGTATTTACATATGTTAAAGAACATAAAGCATAACACATTTTGTATCAAACCATCCAGTGAGTGAGTGTAAGCATTGGAATATGACAAGGGACAGGTGTTTCTTATCAGCCAGGTTTTTCATATAAGACTGATAGATTAATACTAAAGTAGCCCTGATTATCTACTCTCAGTTTAAGCTTTGACTTTCACCTGTGAAGACTGCATTTGTAGTTAAGAAGGGTAGACATAAAACTATAGAACTCTCAATGGGAGAAAAGCATGTCATTCTGAAGCGGAAAATTCCATCAGCGGTATTTCATAAACATTTGTATAGCCAGTACCACTATCTGGAATGTCCTGAAAACGAAGGAACCTACCGGTATACTGAGCAGAATCAAACTGGTCGTTCAAGAAAAATAACTACTTATGATAGACAAATGGTGAGAGCAGTAAAGAAAACCCTCAAAACATCAGTCCATAGCATCAACCTCCAAAGAGCAGGTGTGGTTCACTCTTTGAAGGAGATTTAGAGAACGACAATATAAAGGCCATACTGCAAGATGTGAACCGCTCATCAGCAGTAAAATATGAAAGTCAGACTGGAATTTGCAAAAAACTACAAAGTTGAAATACAAAGATGAAGTACGAAGTTTAATGCACTGATCAGACAAAGATAAACCTCTACCAAACTGATGGAAAGGCCAAAGTGTAAAAAAATTAAGGGATCTGCTCATGATCCTAGATATACAGGCTCGTTTGTGAAGCATGGTGGAGGTTGCGTCATGGCTTGGAGTTGTCTGCTTCTGGAACAGGCTCAGTCATTTTTACTGCTCATGTAACTCAGGATGGAAGTAGAATGATTGCAGAAGTCTCCAGAAGCATATCATCTGATAAATTTACAGAGAAATGTACCCAAACTAATCAGGTGGAACTTTGTATTGCAGGAATTAAATGACCCAAAACATACTGCCATCTTGACAAAGGACTTCATCAGGGGGCTTTAGATTGACCATGTCAATCACCAGCTCTCAGTCACCCAACTATAATCCATTTCACCTCTGGTTATGGGACTGAAGGGAGGAACCCTATAAAACATACTACAGCTAAAACATGCTTTGGTAAAACCCTGGAAAGGCAGAACCAATGAAGAAACAAGAATTGTGGTGGAGTCTAAGAATTGTTTAATGTTTTGTGTTAACATATAAAGATTCAAATACCAGGGACTAAAAACTGAAATGCTGATCTCTCTTCCCATATTCATCTTTTCATCTTTTCACAATGACTTCAGTGCACAGCTAAAACTACTGAACTGGCCTTGCTGTTCCAATACTTCTGGAGTGGACTGTATTTACTGGTATTTTCATACTTTCCAAAACTGTTGTTTTGTATAAACCAACATATAGCACTATATATGATATATATTGATATATGAAATCAAGTAATCTCTCTCGGATATAATCCAGATCCTTGAGAGGAAAAAATTAAAACTAGCTTGTCATCTGATCTAAAGCTTTTGTAGCTCAATGCAGTTTCTAAAAGGGTAACATTTAATCTAGTACAAAGACTGTATTTATTATGATAAAAAATGCTGAACTTTCAGTCAGTCATCCCATAGATGTACCACACATTTATTGTTATTATTCTTGACAAGCCAAGACCATAGGGAAAATTCCAACTATAAGGTTGTTGGAGTCACTGCCAGCTGTTGTTGTTGCTGTTTTGATGACCAGATGTGGGCAGGGGTTGCAAAGTACAGGATGTCATGGTTGGTTTGCTGTGCAGCTGCAACAGAGCTGTGCTGCTGTCTGCAATCGTAAGTGCTGTCCAGGCACACATGCATGGTGGAGCATGACAGGCGGGTTCCCCTTTGACCCTTAATGCTGCACAGATACATGTAGGTGGAGGCTACATGTGGCACCAGGTTAAAAAATGTGGACAGCTTTGTATGCAGAATAAATTCCAAATCAGCCTCAAGGCATCTCAGTATTTTTGAGGTAGGTGAATTTGAGATGGAATCTTCCACTGCTACAGTGAGTAGTTTAGACAAGTCATGTTAATTTAGATGCTAAAAATCTGACAGCTAATTTAAATGCATTTATATTCTGTTGGAAACATGCCATTTTATTATATATCTACGAATTGCAGAGTATCAGTCTTGTATTGCCATCAGCTTTATCACTCAAGAGCTTCCTGTGAAGGTCAGAAATATATTCTGTTTTAATGTTATGCCATCAATCATTTGTCAAAGGGCTGGTGTCACCTTGTTTTGTTGCATGGCTCAAAAACCATTAAATCTGTACAAGCATCCACAAAGAACTTCTTGTCAAGCAGTGACAATTTGTTGATACGCAGTCACATTAATTCCTTGTTTGTATTTCTTCCTTTTTTATTTGACAAATTACTCTTGAAATTTAACCTTTTAAGTTTTTCTGTGTTTTAACCACAGTAAACAGTTGCACACAGAAAAGGTCATGTGGTAGTGGAACAAATGAAAAGAAAGAAATAGCCAACAGATAGCCGGGGATGACGGCGAGGAAAAAGGATCAGACCGGGAAGAGACAGGATGCTGCAGGTCTCCTCTGAGTCTCTTCAAAAACACCGTAAATCACTTGGATGGGCCCACTTTATCATTTCATGCCAGACTTTGTCACACAGCGGGGAAAATTGCTGGGGATGTGACTGGTTTACATAAACAGATGGGCTAAATGGTAACAATGAGCATAATAGATAAAGTGGGAAATTTTCCCAGGCACTGTGCGAAACAAAGCTCTTTTATGAGCATTGCTGCATAACTAAATACAGTTCAGCGAAAGTTAATAATAGAGCTCATGCTAGTCCAGGAAGCCATGGAAACTCAGTAGGAAGTACAGGCCTATTCCTGGCCTATGTGGATACCTGATAAAGAACTATTACAGTTTTCCTTAGGTATACTGCTGATTAATTTTTCATGCAGTTAAAACATGTTGTTTTTATTATTTAGTATTCCCATTTATTTTGGCATCCCTCTTAGACAAGCAGCTGACAGACTGAAGAGAGAGGTTCATTTTTTAAAGATCCTAAGATGGCTTTAATAGGTATGGAATTGTTAAGGTCTGGATGCATAACATATTTTGAAAGAACAGGTCACATAAAAAAATGTGTTATACCTATAAACCAACAGAAAAAATAATCTTTCTCCCTAAAGCTACACACTGAGAGCTATACCTGATGTTGCACTCTCATTTTGTGGTTCTCATACAGTATTGCGAAAAAATGTCTATGCAGTCCTGTGAAAAACTAAGTGCAGCCTTAGGAATTATTAAGGTAGATAACAGTCAGGTGCTGCTTGAGGAACCCTGTAAAAGCAGAAGTTTTGGCAGTTTGCTGGTCTGTAGCATTCAGGTGTGTGTTAACACACACACAGGCAGAGATATGTACTATCAGGTGCTTCCTTGTATTTTCCCCAAGGGGCAGTGACAGCGGCTTAATCTGCATCAGTAATTTGGCAGAGGGTTTATGCCGGATGCCCTTTCTGATGCAACACTGCATGGTGAGAGGGGCTTGTGTCCCCACCTGGAATCAAACCAGTTCATGAAAGTACAATTAGTAGAAGATTGAACAAGAGTGGCTTGTTTGAAATGGTAGCCAGGAAGAAGGCTCCTCTCTCTTAAAAGAGCATGACATCAAAGCTTAGGTTTGCAAAGTTACATCTGAACAAAGCACAAGACTTCTGGAATGATGTCTTTTAGATAGATGAGACAAAAGTAGAGATGTTTGGCCATAAAGCACAGCGTCACATCAAGCGAAAATCAAGCACAGCACAAATGCCTCAACTATCATGCACGGTGGTGGGTGATAATCTGGACTTTTTTGCAGCCACAGGATCTGGGCACCTTGCTCTCACTGAGTTAATCATAAACTCCTCTCCAAACCAAAGTATTCTAGAGTCAAATGCGAGGCCATCAGTCTGACAGCTAGAGCTTGGTCAGAACTTAGTCATGGAACAACATAGTGATGTATTGGACATAATGCACAGTTTGATGAAAACTGGCAATGTTGTGGCATAGACATGTATGGCTGCCAAAGGAACCTGGTCACCAGTGTTTACTGATGATGTGACTGCTGATAGATGTAGCAGGATGAATTCTGAAGCGTACAGAGCTATACTTTGCTCAGATTCAGCCAAATGCTGCAAAACTGATTGGATGATGCTTAACAGTGCATGTGGATAATGACCCATAGCAAACTGTAAAAGCAACCCAAGAATTTGTCAAGACAAAAAAAATGGGATGTTCATTGTTACGCGCGCCAATTGCACGGGCACGCCCGCCTGCTGTTTAAATAACCTCTCCTCTACGTTTAATTTCTCCACAGGTGATTCGTTGCTGAGACCAGCCGTTCGTTTAAAGCCGGTGGAGGCGGAGTATGGCGGTGACTCTCTTGTTTCCTATCCTTGCGCCGGCGGTGCCAGTTCCAGCATTATGTGGTGTTTGGCTGACGGGTGTTTCTGACCGTGTGTTGAGTTGGGGCGTCACTGGCAGTTTTGTTTTCGGTTTTCTTTTGTGGGCTGGTTTGGCATGCTGGCCAAGAGGTGAAGCCCCGGTCCGATGGCCCATTGTGCAGCTGGCCGGAGGATTCTCCCTCTTTTTGTTTGTTTTGGCCGGGGCTCCCTTCTCATCACCTACGATGGCTGACTGTTGTAGAACCCTTGCTCTGTCATTAAAATATAACTTGATGCAGCTGCTTTGTGGCGTCTCATGTGTTCGGTTCCAGTGAGCCATTAATTTAGGGACCGAAACATTCATCAATGGCTAAGTCAGTCACCTCACCTCAACCCAGCAGAGAAGGTTTTCAATTATTGAAGACAATACTGAAGGCAGAGACCACCAATCAAGCAGCAACTGAAGGCGGCTGCAGTAAAGACCTGGCAGAGCATGTCAAGTGAGGAACGCAAAATGTGGTGATGTCCACGCTCTAGACTACAGGCAGCCATTGTCAGCAAAGAATTTTCATTTAACTCTGTTAATTAGAAATAATCCTTAAATGCAAAATCATGTTTGTTTGTTCAATTACTTTTGAGGCTCTGAAAATGGGGGACTATGTATGAAAATGGTTGTAAGTCTTAAGCAGTTAATTCATTTGTTTTGTCAAACCCCTTGAATTAAAGCTGAAAATCTGCACTTCAATCACATTTTGGCTGTTTGTGTACAGAGGCAAAACATTTTTAATAAGGCGTTATTGTCCCAGGGCAGCATGGTGGTACGGTGCTTAGCACTGTCGCTTCACAGCAGGAGGATCCAGATTTGAGTCCAGCAGCCTGCTTGTTTAGACCCTTCTGTGTAAAGTTTGCTTTTCATCTCTCATTTGTAGGGGTTCTCTCTTGGTGCTCCGGCTTTCTCCCACAATCCAAAGACATGCAAAGGGGTCAGGTTAATTGGTGATTCTAAATTGACTGTAGGTGTAAAGGTGAGTGCAAATGGTTGTCTGTCTCTCTGTGTTGGCTCTGTGACAGACTGGCGCTCTGACCAGTGTGTGACAACTGGGATAGGCTCTAGCGCCCCCCCCCCCGACCCGTAACCCTGAATTGGATAAGCAGAGGAAAATGGAATGGAATGGATGGTCATTATCCAAAATCTTTTGGACCTAAATGTATTTGTAGATTTATCTGCTTTATTTAGTTGACACTTGTTCATTCTCAGAAGTAAAATCACTGTATCACAACTGTCAGCCTTTTTTTAAAAAAAAAAACACAGTACCTACTTCCATATATATAATATGAGTAAAAATGTATTTTTAATTAAAGCTATCCACTTGGCCAGCCTGAATTATTCCTATCACATATGCTCTTTTAGTTTGATGGCCCTTTGAAGTTAATTTGAAGACAGCGTAAATCAGACACTCTTTTAAGTTAGACTGGCGACTCTGAAGTGCCCCTCAGTATGGGCTCGAGCATCTGTCTCTTTGTATTAGTCACGTGGTGGACTACCTACCTGTGTTTCCCTTCCTTCCATGCAGCGCATGCTTTGATATGAAATGTTGCTAGTGGGAAAGAAGAATAAGTTAATGAAATAAATATGATGTTCCTTCCTGTTTAAAAACATCTCTGGAAGCAGCAGATGCCAGAAACCATGCGGCATCCTTGCTTCACGTTGAGTATTCATTAGGAGCCTGCAGCTAACAGCAGATTCTAATAGAATTCTAAAAGCCTACATGTTGGATCTCTCATAGATTATCTATCAGCTTTGATTTTGAGAAATTCTGACCTAAGCTGACCTAGTGCTGTGATGAGCGAGGTGGATTAAAGGTGTAATAACCCAGTGGCTGTATAACCGGCATTTGTGTGGTTTCAGCTGTTTTTGTTGTCCGCAGTGCGACCACTGTCCTGCCAAGTGGGTGTTTGCTTGGAGCCAAACAAATCCTGCTTCCGTGGAGTCATAAACTGACAGCTAGTTTAAACTGAAGTATCATTTGGATGCAGTGGTAGTTGTCTGTCTGCACAAAAGAATTCAATTTCTGTGGGTTTCAGTACTGTTTTAGAGCTTCATCATTTCCAAGGGAGTGGGAAAAACAGAGCTTTCTCTTGCCTCCACACAGCTGGTCAGTCACAGTGTGAACTAAAGTGAATGCCCCATCCTCGGCTTTGGAAATTTACTGATAATGGGCGACACAGACACCCCCCAGAAGGTGTGTGAGGGGCAGGGGGTTCAAGATGTTATTAGGCCTGTGGATAGAACAGAGCATAAATCCAGTTTCAGCAGGGTCTTTTAAGACATATACACCTCACTGGCCTAAATCCACAGTGAGTAGCTTGAAAGCTCCCAATTTTGGGCTATTCATTGCTGGAATCCAAAGAGGTGATTGTGGTAGGCAGCAACAGAAGAAAGTTGTCACAGGACTCAATGCAGTCCTGTGAAAAACACAGTACGTCTGTAGTATTGTTTCCATATCAATTAAGAGGGTAGGAAGCAGCCAGGTGCTGCTGATCAGATGACCTTGATCAATCGATTATCAACTAGTGTGAGCACCTCTATTGATCAGAAGCATTGTCAGCTACATCTCAGACTCTGATGCAACCCTCCATGTTGAAGGGGGCTTGTGTTCCCACCTGGAATCAAACCAGGGACCTTTCACTTGTAAGGCGAATGTGTAAACCATTACACTGCGGGGACACAAGAACACAAATAGAAGAAGACAAAAAACGTGTGGCTTGTTTGGAAAAGTTCCCAGGAGAAAGCCTCTCCTCGCTAGAAAGAGCATGGCAGCGCGGCTTAGGTTTGCAGTGTTGCACCTAAGCAAACCACAAGACTTCTTCTTTCGGCTGTTCCTTTTAGGGGTCAACCACAGCGGATCATCTGCCTCCATCTCACCCTATCTCTTGCAGCCTCTTTCTTCACACCAACCCTCTGCATGTCCTCCTTCACTACATCATAAACCTTCACAAGACTTCTGGAACAACGTCCTTTAAACAGACGAGACAAAAGTAGAGATGTTTAGCCATAATGCACAGCGTCACGTTTAGTGAAAACCAAACACAGCACAAATGCCTCATACCAACTGCCAAGCACATTGGTGGAGAGGTTAAATTTGCACTTGTTTTACAGCCACAGAACCTGGACACCTTGCTCTCACTGAGTCAACCACGCACTCCTCTGCAAGCCAACGTTTTCTCGAGTCAAATATGAGACCATTTAGTCAACTGCTGGAGCTTGGTCAAAAGTTAGTCATGAAACAACACGGTTATCCCAAGCACACCAGCAAGTCTACAACAGAATGGCTGAAAAATAAAAGAATCAAGGTGTTGCAACAACCGAGTCAAAGTCCAGACCTCAACCCTATTGAAGTGCTGCGGGAGGACCTTGAGAGAGCTCTGTGTAAACAAATGCCTAGAAGAAGTAGAAGTAAAGAAGAATGAGCCAAAATTCCTCCACAACAGTCATACAGAAAATTACTTCAAGTTTATTGCTGCTAAATGTGGTTCTACAAGCTACTGAATCATGAGATGCACTTAGTTTTTCACAGTACTACACTGAGTTCTGTGAAAACCGTTTTCATATGATTGTAGGTACTGTGAGATGGATGAGCCAAAGGAGCAAATAAACAGCACCAGTTCTCACCAGAATTGCTTATTTTTCCTGCAAGCTATTAGAATAATTGAAATGAATTTAAAATACTTTAGTCATCCCAGAGGGGCCAATTTGAGGTAAGCTAATTTGAAAGCATAAATGCAGTCATTTGCATACTAAAAATCAAGGAATGGCAAATATAACGGCATAAGAAAGGAGCAGAAATACACATGGCAGACAGCAAATGTTTTTCAATGCTGCATGGCCACTAGTTCACAAAAAGTACATTTAAACTGTACACAAGGTATACTGAGACCAACTGTTGTTTTCACTGGAAGCTTTAGCTGTTGAAGAAATGTGGATTTAAAAAAGCATGATAAAATCATTACATACTATTCAGTATATACAGTTAGGTCAATAAGTTGTTGGACAATGACATTGTTTGTAATGTTGCCTCTGTACAACACCACAGTTGCTTTTAAATCAGTCAAAATATGATCAAAGTGCAGACTCAAGGAGTCATGGCCAGGTGAAGCCTGGTTCATTGTTATTCCATGATAATAAAGCGGCTTGTGTTGAACTTGTATTTGGTAGCTGTTCCCTGAAACTCTCAACATGAGGTCCAAAGAGGTGTTGATGCAAGCCAAGGAGGCCATTATTAGGTTAAAAAACCAGAACAAAACTTTCCGAGAGTTGCAAAAACTTTAGGAGTGGCCAAAAACAACTATTTGGAACTTTCTCAAAAAGAAGGAATGTACTGACCAGCTCAACAACACCAAAAGGTCTTGATGGCTGCAGGATTCTTTACTTAATGGAGCAGTGTGTAACAATTAAGAAGATCTGTTATCAAAAAATTAGTCAAACAAACATATTTATCCTTTTTATAGAGCAAAAATCACTTGAGGATAATAACCGTGTTTTTGTTCACTTATGAAAAGCTATCTGTGTCTACAGTGTTAGCGGGTCCATTTACCGTGTTGCACCACCTTGTTTCTACAGTAGCTCAGAATGGACAAACAGACTCAAATACCAGCTTTCCATTGTGTTTACCACCATTCCATGACAATGTGAAATGGCTGTCAATGGCTACACTTCTGTCTTCTAAATATTATTCAATTCAATTGGATTTCTAATGTATTACTATATCTGTATGTATCAAAAAACTAAAGAGTTTACAACGAGGTTCAAACCACTGGTTTCAAAGACAGGAAGATTAGACTTTGTCAGAAAACATCTCAAGCCTACCCAGTTCTGGGGAACAAAGCTTTTGGACAGATGAAACAAAGGTGAAGTTGTACCAGAATGATTGACAGAGAAAAGCATGGAGAAAGAAAGGAACAGCTCATCATCCGAAGCATACCATATCATCAGTCAAACATGGTGGAGACAATGTTATGGCTTGGGCATGCATGACTGCCAGTGGAACTGGGTCACTAGTGTTTATTGCTGATGTGACTGCTGATAGAAGTAGCAGGATGAATTCTGAAGCGTACAGGGCTGTGCTCTCTGCTCAGATTCAGCCACATGCTGCAAAACAGATTAGACGGAGCTTCACAGTACAAATGGACCATGACCCAAAGCATACTGCAAAAGCAATGCAAGTGTTTCTCAAGACAAAAATAATGGGATAGTCATCTCAACCCAATAGAACAGCTTTTCAGTCACTGAAGACAAAAGTGAAGGCAGAGACCCACAAACAAGCAGCAGCTGAAGGCGGCTGCAATAAAGACCTGGCAGAACATCATAAGGGAGGAAACATCACTGACTACATAGTATTTTCTTTTAAGTGTTAAAAACAATTGTCATGGTCCCCTGTCCTCCAGGTTCAGACCTGCCTTTTTTCTCTCTCTCTCTCCTCTGAGTTGGCTCTTTCTGTCTGTCTCTGTCAGGTGTGGGTGTGGGTAGTTAACATTTGTGCTTAGTTCTCAGGTGTGGACATGGATGGGGTGGAGTTGTGGCTGCACACCCATCTCTCATGTCTCATCACCGGCTGCATTTAAGCCCAGCAGTCCCAAACGCCCCATTCTCACGCTGGAACATTTAGCTACACCCAGTGTCGTAAGCCAGGCCAGGCAGGTTCTTCGTTCTTGTTACCTTGAGCTTATGTGTCAACTTACCTTTACTCTCTGTTGCTCTCCCTAGTGCCCCTAAGTGCCCACCTGGACTCTCTGGAGAATTTTGCCTGACCCACTCTCACTCTGGATCTTGCCTTTGGAAACTAGGACCTTTGGACTTGCTTGGAACCCCCTGGACTCTGAGCTTTAACTTAAAAGATTCTGCCTTAGCTCTTGTCTCTCAGTTGTTACTGAACTGTTTCCTGTGGATTCTGTTTACCCCTTGTGTACCCCTTAACCTTTATTCCCGTGTCTGTCCGCATTTGGGTCCATGTTGCACACCCTGACAACAGTACTTACATTTAAAATTATATTAGTTTGTCCCATTACTGTTGAGCCTCTGAATCCACTGTGATGGTTTACAGAGGCAAAATTTAAAAAACTGTCATTGTCTTTGCAAAAAATTTAAAAGTTGTTACTGTAAAAAGCAAAGGGTCATTGTCCAAATATATATGACCTAACTGTAGATAACTGCTAACATATCTATAAAAATAATATTTAAAAATATTCTAGGAACACTCCGGCAGCTTTTTCACAGTTTCTGAGTTTCACTCATAAATATTTTAATGAAAAGCAGATTATAATGATCATTATATAAAACAACAATCACTGCCTCACATTTCAAAGGGGGCCTTAAAGTGATGTTTGAACATCAACCAGCAGCTCTGAATCATGTTTCTGTGCTTACTCAGCCAGTTAGGATAATTAATTTGTGAGCAGGGGGACTGGAGCCCGGTATCAACTTATTAACATTCTGATTGTCTATGAATATGCAGTGCTGGTGTGTTATGTCCATCTCTGCGTCTATTTCACTTTTCTCTAAGGTCTGGTCATCATCTCATTTCACTCACTTCTGAAGAGCCATTGTTGCCTCCCACTGCCGAGGAGAAAGATGCTTCATTATTAAACAGGCTGCCTTTGAAGTAGTTCAGATTGATCTGTCCACCCGCAATTTAAACAATCTATGCGTGCTAAGAAGAAGCTTGCAGCATGGATCAATAGCTAAACACTTAGGGCATCTTTCATTTTTGACTTACGATGCATTGTTCATACAGATCCGGCTGACTTTAACTTGAGTATAACAGGAATATGGCCACTTAAACCACTCTCAAAGAATATTTTCACATGGACTACATGCTTGTTTTCAAAGTGCAACAACACTTTTATCTCTCACTGGCTTTTGGTCTGAAACACTGTCTCATCTATGATTCAATTCTCTCAGTGGAAATGTCTTAATGATGCAACTGTGGGAAAAATGATGAATTTTCAGTCAGGTTACAAGTGAAGAGGAGGACCCTGATCGAGTGAGTGTGGAAACATCAACATTTGACAAATAATACTGATGTCTTTCTTTTGCAGATATGTATAAAGGGAAGGAGTAATAAACAAGGATGGAGTAGCAAACTGCACAGGAAGCAGAAGGAAAATGTGCACAGTTTGTCCAGGCTCACCTGTCCTTGGTTTTGCTGTTTGGTAATGAGTGTTTTTTTTAAATTATCAAATACCCGCAAAACATTTCTAATTTAAAAATCTAAGATTTTGCTTTCACCAGTTATTGCAGAATTGCAAATTTCCCCACTTCTCATTACATCACTTCCAAAGCTGTGAAAATAAAGAACCATTACTGGGATTCTGAGCTATAATAGAGGTCCTGATTCAGCAGAACCACCAATGGGTTACATTTACCGACTGTATATAACTTTGTTTCAATAAAACATTCTCAAACCATCTTAAGCAGCTGTTGATAAAAAAAACTGTTGAGGTAAAGCCTAAATTTAGCCAATGGCCATTTATACAGGTACACCTCAAAAAAATTAGAATACATGAAAAGTTCAGTTTTTGTAATTCAAATCAGAGAGTATACTTTACGTGCATGTAAAATGAAATATTACAAGCCCTTTTAGATGATTATGGCTTATAGCTCACGAAAATCAGAAATCCACCATCTAAAAGTATTGGAATATTTCCTTAGCTAAATCAAACAAGGACTTACATACAGAAATGTCTGACTTTTAAGAAGTACGTTTATGTGTGTACACTGAATTACTGAATCACTGCATCATGACATGGGCGTGATTCGCTTGTGGCGCTGCTGCGTTGTTATTGAAGCCCAGGCTGCTTTTATAGGAGCCCTTCAGCTCGTGTGTCTTTTTGTGTCGGGTGTTTCTCATCTTCCTCTTGACAACACCCCATAGATTCTCTGTGTTTCAGGTATCCACCACACCATTACTCCACCAGCAGCAGCCTGAGCTGTTGATGGAAGGCTGGATGGATCCGTGCGTTCGTGCTGTTCATGCCAAATTCCGACCCTACCATCCAAATGTCGCAGCAGAAACGAAGACTCATCAGGCGAGGAAACAATTTTTCAGTCTTCTGTTGTTCAAGTTGGGTGAACCTGTGTGAATTACAACATCAGTTTCCTGTTGTTAGCTGACAGGAGTGGCAGCTGGTGTGGTCTTCTGCAGCGTAGCCTGTCTGCTTTCAACATTCAATGTGTTGCACATTCAGAGGAGCTCTTGGTTATAATGGGTGGTTGCTATTACTGTTCCTATTACCTTGAAGCAGTCTGGGATGGATGTGTGGGAAAATCCCAGTAGATTCAATTTAATTCAGTTCAATTCAGTTTGATTTATATAGCTCTTATTCACAACAAAAGTCACCTCAAGGCGCTTTACACTGTAGGGTAAATACCCTACAGTATTAGAGAAAAAACCCCAACGATCAGACCATCCCCTATGAGCAAGCACTTGGCGACTGTGGGAAGGAAGAACTCCCTTTTAGCAGATCCAGGCTCAGGGAGGGGCGGCCATCTGCCTCGACCGTTTGGGGATGAGCGGAAAGAGAAGAGAGAAAGGAGAGCAAAGAGAGACACAGACTATGGGAGAGAGAAGACAACACTCAGTGACATGCAGCAGCAGCAAATAAATGCATGGGAAGTGAAAAGAGGTGGGTGAAGAAGAAATGCCCAGAGCATCATAAGAAGCCCCCCAGTAGCCTAAACCTATTGCAGCAAAACTAAGCCCAAAATATAATTTCAAGCCTAATCTTAAATTTAGAGAGGGCGTCTGCCGCCCGAATGCAAACTGGGAGCTGGGCTCAGCAGTTCCAGAAATACTCAGACCAACTTGTCAGGCACCAACAACCACGCCACATTCAAATTCACTTAAATCACCTGTTCTGATACTCACTTTGAACTTTAGTGCCACCATGCGATTGTCTGATTAGACATTTGCTTTAACCAGCAGTTGAACAGGTATACCTAATGAATTGGCCAGTGAGCTATACAATATGAAGAAAGTTTTATGAAACCTCTCATGGCTCCAGGACACTGAAAAAATAGCTGCAAATGATATCTCTTGAGTCAGTTGGGGCTAATGAAATTAAAAAAAAAAAAGAGAGAGCTGCTTTTTGGAGGTAGGAAGAAGTGAGCTTAATCAGCCCCTCAGCTCTGCTTGAGGCTAGCAGCCCGAGGCTTCATTAGCTCCACAACACCTAGAAATCTCAGATAGAAAGGTTGGTGGTTAAGCTGTGTTGAGAGAAAAGTAGTTACAAGATTTTTACAGAAAAAAAAACATCCATGGTCAATGATTTAGGCCACTGTGAGTCCATACTGTTGAAATATAGAGCCACTCTTTTAATAACACTAACTCCAGGGCCTCCAGGGTATCAATTAGCCATTACCCAAACCATGATCTCTTTAAGCACTACAAGTAGTTTGTAGTGCTTAGACCTCAGCAGCAAGTGAGAAAAATGCTGAAAAAAGTACAAAACACTAAGGTCCCACTGGGACATTGTCTCCTGGCAAACAAACGGACAGCTTATGCCCCTGCCACTCCTTCGACCTCCTAATGGGGACTTCAAACCTCTAAAAAGACAGCTACCTTGTGGTGGCCGACGTTGCTGCTGCCAGTGCTGCCAGTACCCGGTGCGGGTACAGGGGAGACGCAGGAGGAATCTGATAAAATGGCATTACATCACACCCTGGCATGGAAATGTGTTTTGCTGAAACAGCATATTATCTCCTGGGTTAAAACTGGTTGTGATATGATGGCAAAATCTGAACTACAGATGTATGGGTGGTAAAGTTTTGTGTGTGTATAATAGCGGTCTACTCAAAGGACATTTGATTGGCAACTTTTTGGTCTGTGAACAGACAGCCATACACACAGACTAGTATTACTGGAGCCCATTATCTGTCCGATTTGTTGCATGGATAACCTAATCACCTCGCTGTGCCTGTTGCCAGCGTTATAAACCTGTGAGTGATTTAGTGTGATGTGATTTAGCTCAGAGGAATGACAACGAGCTATTTTAATTCAATATAGTTTCTTAAAACAGTCTACAGTTGCTAGCACCCCCTTTGGCCTTCAGAACTGCCTTAATTCCTCATGGCACAGATTCAGCAAGGTGCTGGAAACATCCCTCGGAGATTTTGATCTGCAGTGACATGACGGCATCACACAGTTGCTGCAGATTTGTCGGCTGCACATCCATAATGTGAATCTCCTGTTCCGCCACATTCTGCCATCTCTTTCGTTGAGATCTGGTGACTCTGGAGACCATTTGAGTGCGGTGAACTCACAGTCATGTTTGAGATGACTAGCTTAGTGACATGACGCTTTCATCCCGCTGGATGCAGCCATCAGAAGACGGGTACGCTGTGGTCATGAAGAGACAGAGGTGGAAAGTAATTCAGTACAACTAGTTCTTCACTGTACTTGAAATGTATCTTCGGCTGCTCCTTTGTATTCTCCCCAAGGGGTCACCACAGAAGGTTAATCTGCATTGGTAATTTGGCAGATGTTTAACATTGGATGCCCTTCCTGATGCAACCCCCCCCAGTGGTGAGAGGGGCTTGTGTTCCCACCTGTAATCAAACTGGGGACTTTCGCTTATAGGACAAATATGTAAGCCACTGCACTATGGGGACATTAATTAAGTAGAGCTTTCAGATATCTGTACTGTACTTGAGTATTCATTTCCTGGGAGCTTTTACATTTTAACGCAAATATATCTACTTTCCACCCCTTACATTTTCAAAACAGGCTGGTTACTGTCATGGTACTGGGGTTTGTAGTCTATTATTGTATGTTTTGTGAGCTTCGGACATGGTTTCTGAGTTTCTTAGTTCTCATGTCCTAATTATTGTGTACCCTGTGTTTGCTTGAGCCTTAGTTCTAGCCCTGCCTGTGTTTAGTAGGGTGTATTGGTTTGAGTTCTTCATCAGTCTCTAGGCTGTTTAAGTTATTTCTGGTTGTGGGTGGAGACGAGTGTCAGGGGAGCTTTGTGACAGAAGGTTAGAGGCGAGAGTGAAAGGGAAGGTTTACAAGATGGTAGTGAGACCTGCTATGATGTATGGTTTGGAGACAGTGGCACTGACAAAAAGACAGGAGGTGGAGCTGGAGGTGGCAGAATTGAAGATGTTGAGATTTTTGCTGGGATTGACCAGGATTGACAGGATTAGAAATGAGCACATCAGAGGGACT